>CM067510.1:12071761-12137187 GCA_034509495.1 Acestrorhynchus altus | reverse complement strand
CATTGAGAGACTAGTTTAGAATCTTTACAGAGTTTTATGTATGCAATTTTACATAATTTGTTGAATAGAGTAGTGGCTCAATTTAGGATAAGAAAAGAAATCTATAATTAAGGCCTGGTTATGTGTCCCAATTCATGAAACAACCATTTGCTTGAATTGAGCATTGTTAGTGTACCAACTGTGAACCTCAGTCATTATCAAGACTAATCAATTCCTATTAAATATCTCTTTTCAATCTCTTTAGATTCCAAGTGTGCATTAGCATCTGAAGTTTTCTTTTGTGTGAATGACCTTTTTATTGGAAGGAAAATGGATTAGTTGCTTTGATTTGAAGGAAAATGGATTGGCTGGTATAGCAGAATAGAGAGAAGCCAAAAGCCATACACAGCCATGCAATGGGAGAAAAACAGATGTGTGCTAATTAAGGGGTTTGCAGATGGTACAGAACAGCAGTGGCCCAAAAATAGATGGATGGTTGAGAAGAATGAGAGAGAGAGAGAGAGAGAGAGAGAGAGGGAGGGATGAAGAGGTGTAGAAACACTTAATCGGCACATATGGAGAAAGCACGTGGTCTGTGTAGTGGCTTGATTTCTATAAGACATCTGCAGACTTATTTCTGACAACTGTGTAATTTATTTCTGTTGAAGATTCTCTACAACTCTTAAGTGATAGTTTGGCAGAAAGGCAAATTTACACTTGTCCCCTTAGCCCAAAATTTAGTTAAGACATGCTTGGTGTTTGAATATGCTACATAATGCATGACAGTATGCCATGCACTGACTAGAAAAACTCAGTTTACAGTTTACGTTACTTAACACAGATGCTTAATTGATTCCATGCACAGTATGGATGTGAATGAAAATGAACTGCATAAACTGTATGATTAGGGATGCTGCAATTCATTGACATAATCAGTCACTGATGCTGAATATGTGTAAACATCAATAGTATTAGTCAAAATGTTTAATTATTATTTTTATGAATGTACTTTTTGGATTTCTTAAACACTTCATATAATAAAGGGTTTCCCTTAATATCAGTATGTATTTAGTTTCTGTCAGCACCATTCAGAGCTGCATATTAAAGCAATTGCAGGTGGAGTCCAACTTGATTGAGAAGTAGGTTTGTAAAAGTTTCCAAACACCCAAGGCATGGACAGTATGGGATTCCTTGAAATTAGCATGTAACCTAAAGGTGGTTTGAATATTGTGTATAGTTTCAACAGCACCACATTTTTGCTAATCTAAAACACTGATAACGACATCGTTTTGGACAGAAAATGAACAGTGTTTAAGATGACAGTTATTCACTAAAATAAGGTTACTAATGTTAGTCAACTGATTTCCTCAATCCAGTCTCAACTGTAGTCATGATGGATTGGTCATCAGGGGAGCTTTTTAAATTTGTAGCTCCAGAGCCACAATGAGTTTCACCCCTTCTGAGGTAAAACCCATTAAACCAGAATCACAGTAAAATAAACAAAACCTTAACCCCTACATTTCCAACATTTGATTGGAGTTGAACTAGTGAAATAAAATGCCCATTTTTTATATATATATATATATATATATATATATATATATATATATATATATATATATATATATCTGTGTAGTATCACATGCAAAATCAGGGAGATTCACAGTAAAAGGCAGACTTTGTGTACACGACTTCTGGGTGAATCAACTTTCCAGACATTGGGCATCCCCAGCGGGATGCAGAGGGAACCTTCTTTGGAAATTAAGGTTTTTGACAGTGTCCAGATTTCTTTTTCTGGGAATTTTCACCTTTTTTGCTTTGAAGTGTCCTGGAAAAGTTCTTCACTTTTTCTCTTCTGGCCTGTGACGATCCTGTGCAAGCTGGACTTTGGAATTGACATTGATCAGGCGTATGGCTTGATTTCTAACGTTTTTCTAACCTTTCTGCTGCTGGATTGTTCTCAGTGGAGATGACTTGGTGTCTGATGCTCAGAGTCTTTTATTATCCATGAGAACACCTTCTTTTTTCTTCTTCTAGGTGTCCGAGCATGCACTGTGCATTTCTGGTGGTGCTGCCATCAACGAACTAGCAAGTGTACAGTGCCTTAGCTTCGGCAAAATGGAGGACTGTTTACACTGCTGATTTCTGGCCCTGCTCGCTGCTACGTTCACTTCGTGAGGTGTCATGAAATGCAAAACCCCTGTGTGAGCAGGGCTTTGGGATGTTTTCACACCTGCAATTTTTAGTCCCATTAAATCAAACTCTGATTTGTTTTCACCCTTGGTGTGGTTTATTTGGCCAGGTGTGAATACAGTAATTGCACTCAGATGCGGATCAAAACAACCGTATGGAGGCCCTCTAGAGGAGGTGGTCTCAGTTCGATCCCAAACGCTTTCTGGAGTGGTGTGTTTGTGGTGAGAATGTGATCTGACTTCGATCCAACCTAAATATCAAGTGTAATCTGCAAATTTGAGCTAAATGGCTCTGCAGATGTAGTTTAAGCTGGTATATTGGGCAGATAAAACATCTATGAACTAATGCCGTCTGTGATGCTGTGCCATGTTAAATCAAATCAATCAAATTAAAAATTGATATCGCGCTTACAACAAAGGCAATGTCGCAAAGCAGCCGTGTGGGAGGAAGAAA
Organism: Acestrorhynchus altus; assembly: GCA_034509495.1. NCBI lineage: Eukaryota > Metazoa > Chordata > Actinopteri > Characiformes > Acestrorhynchidae > Acestrorhynchus > Acestrorhynchus altus. The sequence goes on along the minus strand of CM067510.1, from coordinate 12,134,562 downwards.
CCTTGAGAGGAACCAAGGTTTGCCAATGAGCCGATGCAAGGATCCCAGTGAGGACAGCATCAGTGGGTAGCAGGGTGGTGTGGAGCTGTGTCGGGTGACATCAGAATTGTCCCTAGAGTTAAAAAGAACACTTTAGGGGGATGAGCTTTTTCTTAAAAGGCTCCCCAGCTCTGGATTAGCCTTCCTGCTACTGTTTGGGACACAGACACACTCTCTGTCTTCAAATCATGACTAAAAACCTTTCTCTTCATGCAGGCTTTTTATTAACACCTCTAGATGTCACTAATTTTTCTCCCTCCCCCCCCCCCCCCCCATGTCCCGAGCTGCCCCTGCTGCCTGGCTGATATTGGTCCACGCCCTCCCGTGAAGATTTATTCTAATGCTTCTACCAAAATGTCTATTCATCCACGTCTGAGATCATACTGCTAGATTAGTAAACTTAATCCTACATGCACTGTAATACTAACACTAGCCTGCATCCGACTCACATTTGCCCTCCCGTATAACTCATTACCTATTCATATTTGTATCACATCTAGTGCGAGCAACATTCCTTTTCTATTCGACATCTTTAATTCCCATGTATGTGCCTTTAAATTGTGCTCTCCGGTGTCGACCAGAGGACGATGGGTTCCTCTCTTGAGCCTTGGTTCCTCTCGAGGTTTCTTCCTCCTAGCCTGAGGGAGTTTTTCCTTGCCACTGTTGCCTGCTGACTGCTCATTTGAGGCTTGGATCCGGATTTCTGTAAAGCTGCTTTGTGAAAACCCCTTTGTTGTAAAAAGCGCTATATAAATACACTTTGATTGCTTTGATTGACATCAGGGTAGATCAGTCAGGAGACGGCGTCTCAGAGCATGGGAAAGGGGTGGGAAGGAAAAAGGCACTGCAATAGTCCAGCCTTGAGGTTTTGAAGGCACGCACCAGTATCTCAGCATCTTTATGAGAAAGTACTTTTTGCTGTTTGGCAATATTACATTTTAAATTACATATTAAAGGAGTTGAGTCATCCATTTTTTTTATTTTAACGGTTTGTTATTCTATTGAGGCTGTGGTCCTCATTTGGTTTAGCTGATCGGCACCATGGAAGCCAATACATGGAAGCAAGAAAAGAGAGAACAGTTATGGACTCAGAACAGACCCCTGAGGAACACCATTTTTCATGATGATGTGATGAAAGTATTCGTTATTAACATTATGAACACATTTAGAGGTGGGTGGTCAGTCAGATAAGATCTAAACCACTTGAGGGCTGACTCTTTAATGCCTACATGACTTTCCTATCTAAGAGGATAGAGTGATCTATAATGTCAAATGCGGCATTAAGATCCAGCAGCAATAGAATAGCATAGAAATCTGCACATCTCTGAAACACAGCACCTTCTTCCTCTATTTACTTTCTCCCACCGCAGACAGTCCTGACCAATAGGTGAAGAGAACGGTGTCACCTGGATTATTGTGATGCACTTTGGTGCTCTTAGACTTTTCCTTGTGTGAAAACAATCCAAACCACCAGGAAAAAAAACCTCAAAAGTTCACAAAATGAATAACTTATTCAGACCAATACACATAAACTACAGATGTGAAAACGTCCTTAGCCTGCAGGTCATACACCAGTACAGACTGCGTTTCAGTTAACTGCACATGTAGAGGGTAAAGCCTCCTATTTGAGAGCACAAAGTTGAGTGAATCAGCTGATTTGTTTAGTGCTCGGATGTTTTTTAATCACCTAAGTGATGCTCCTTTTGGAAAATGATCTGGGTGTTTTTTTCTTCCATCGTACCTCTTGTATACTGCTTTTGTTTTCTTTCTTTAAGTTGGTGCCGAGGATGGCAGCCACAGTGATGGGCTCTACTCCCACCAAGAGCAATTCCTTGTATGTGTAAACATATTTGGCAAATAAAGTGATTCTGATTCTGATTGCAAACACGTTCTGGCCATTGCTGATCTGTGGCCTATAACTGTACTAACCTGAATTTAATCAGCATGAGCAGCTAGGCTTAGAGGCTGCTTCATTTTTAGATAGAAGTGCTTGTTGGATGTGTTTCCAGCTCCAGCAGTGATATTCAGATACGTTTTAACAGACTGGATCGTCCAGCGATGCCCACCTGGTGGGCCTCTGAAATGGAGAAATGTACTACACCCAACCCTACTACCTGCAGGTACCCACCATTCTCAGTCTATCACCATTGTATTTGATTTCCCCTCTGACTTTCTATTTTTGTCTGGAAACATCTGGACACGTCACTTGGTTAAAGCCTAATTGGTGTCTCTTTGTGGAACGTAATATATACACTGTTCCAGAGGACTGAGGAGAAGACAGGGCCCTCCCAGCTGTGAAACTATGAAAAAAAACCACAGAAACAAAAGCCCCGAAAACGCATCTCAGTTCACCAAGATGGAACAATCTGTTTTTCCCTTTTTGCTTCTGTCTCTGTTTGTTCCTGATTTTACCATTTTCACCTGCTGTATTTCCTCAGTCTCTCCACACTTTCTCTCTTTTATTGAAGTAAAAAAGCTTCACAGCTTTCGGGCTCTGAAGTCCTCTGATGAAGGCAGATTTGCATGGCAGAAGTGTCCCATTGTCAATCACCTGCACACTCTCTCTCTCTCTCTCTCTCTCTCTCTCTCTCTCTCTCTCTCTCTCTCACTCTCTCTCTCTAATCTCTCTAACAGCTTCAATAAAAGAAAACTGCTTCACTAAAATAACCCCATGACTCCAAACTAGAAATTGTTTAAGGATCAATATATCAATCCATAATTTCTAACATAATGTGATTATGAATTTAGAATATGTTCAGATAATTCAGAATCAAAGACAGGTTGATTTTAATGGAATGGTCAATACAGTGTTCATTGCCTTGACGGACTCTTTCTGTGGCCTTGCTTGCCACTGTGCATTGAAAGTCCAATTCCTTGTTGATGAGAGTGAGAATGAACAGGTTCCAACTGAAAGAATAACTTCTCTGCACAGAAAAGCATCCCATAATTCACAGAGCCGAACACCTGTCATCACTTGAATGCTTCAGCTTACTTTCTGCTTGATAATGCACCATGTCACGCAAAAGTCACCCCGAATTGGTTTCATGAACATGACTGAGTTCAGTGGCCTTGTCAGTTCAGAAATGTGAATCCATTAGAACATTAGAATTGGAGATTTAATACATGATGGTTATCTGATGATACAGTGATGTCAAGATGGACCAAAGACATGAGGGGATGTTTTGCAATGTAGAGGTGCACCGATGATGTGCCAGACAGCCACTCAGAATGGCAAATGGTGGTCTTAAGTGATGAGTCCCACTTTTGTCTTGGTGGAGGCTATTAACAAATCTACGTATGTAGGCACTGTGGTCAGCGCCATGATGAACGGTTTGTTGGCACGTGTCAAACGTCCAGAAGGCCTGGTGTCATGGTGGTGGGTGCAATTCCATGTGATGCCAGATCACCTTTGGTTTTCACTATAGGCACTTTGCTAGTACTGTAACCAGTGGCCCAAACTTTTCTGAACAAACACTGCTGCTGTCTCAAGATATTGTGTTGAAGACACAGATAATGTGCCCTGTCCAGTTGCATCACCAGACCTGTCCCTGACTGAAAATGTGCGAGATGCTACGGGATGCTCTACCAAAACTCTGCCCCAGCCAGAAAATCTGCAGGAATGCAGTCAGAATATTCACGTTTCGTTATACCCAATGTTATAGTGAGAGACACTACTTTAGTATTGTCCATATGAGTCAATGTTTTTAGTCATTTATTATTCCGGGTAACTTTTAACTTCCTTCTGAATAACACTGCAATCCAACGTTTCTTCTGGGTGCAACTATTTGTGCATCTATGTTTAAGATGCATGTGTGTTAAACACAGACCTCTGAATCTCCCAATCTAGATTATGCTGTTGTGTAGTGTAGTAAATTTAAATTTTTACATTATTACATATAATGTTTATTATTGTTCAGGCCTATATTTATTTTTCTTCCATAGACAACCATTCATTTTACATCTGAGAGCGAGTACCAGTATGTGGTTTCACATAGCTAGAACAAAGGCTCTCTGGGCTTCTATAGATTGTTGGTGTTAAAACACAGGGTGTTGCACACTGTATTGTCCAGTATGATGCATTGATTCATAGTGATTTTGAGCAGAATGACTAGAGCCGGCCTGTGCTCAGCAAGTGCTCCATGTTACAGCCTTTTCACAGAGATAAAGTGAGAATGACAGGCAGGACAGACAGCATGGCCCCTGCTCTATGACTGTTGTGCACAGCATTCCCCGTGCAATTACTGCAGCGTTTTATTCCAGAGCTCATATCCTGTGATCCTTCGCCAAACTGCCACTCCACACAGCTCCACAGGAAATCCAACACAACCTGCAATTTCCACCTGGGTTAGGTGTGTAACACGGTCCAGTTTTCTGCCATGTCCTCTGTGTGTGTGTGTGTAGAAAGGAGAGATAGATTCTCTTTAATTTGGTTCCCTTGGGTATCTAGGTATTCATTGGTTGTTTCTAGGTCATTCTCCTGTGTTTGATCAGCAAATTCAAGCTTCTTTTTTTTTGAGCTCTATGTCCTCATCCAATATTAGCTCCATTCCTCAGTCCAGAAGGAGATCCTGAAGAGGAAATTACTGGGAACCCTTATGTCTTTTATCACTGAATGTGTGTGTGTATAACACACATACACACATTTGTACTCCTCTGCCTCACACATTGCAATAAAACTTCTATGTAGCTGTAACATTGGCCGCTGCTGCCCACGGTTAATGTTTTAGTGACTCCGACTCGCTGTAGTTATTATTTCAAGTGTCCAAAGCACATCTGTAAGCGAAGCAGAGCTCCTACCCATGAACGCTGAGGCGCAGTGTAACTGAAAGCAAAGCACCGCAAAATCGAATCCTCTTCTAATCAGTGGATTCTGTCTCTGTTAAGGGACACCCATTATTTACACTGGTGTACTACACGAACAGCTTGTGTTTCCTCTATAAAAATGACAGTAGACCCTTAGAACAGTGGCTCTTGATCCGAAAGTCACCATGCTTAGTAACAATAGGCTAGAGGGCTGTAAAGGTGTGGGTTCTTTAGACTAGGTTCTCTATAACAGGTTTTTTTAAACTCGTGGTCTGTGTAACCCACCACAAAATCACAAAGGAGTATTATGTTTATTATGTTTATTATTGAATATTACGTTTTCTAATATTGGTCACATTTCAAATGTGTTTATTAAAATATCTGTACATATGTGTAGGATTTTTATTTTGCATAACAGTAAAGGAATTGTTGGCCCCTAGCAATCCACTCCACCCCGTTTGAAAACCACTGCTCTAGAGTGATGGAGCTCTATCCCGTGACCTTGGGGTTGAGTCTGTGTGGTATTGGTACCTGAACTCCCCAATTGATTGATTTTTTTTTTTTTTTGCTGCATGTAATCAGATCTGCACTGCAATGTTCCCCCAGTGTTCTTCCCTGTTACTGCAGCAAAAGGAGGGCAAACCCCCAGTGAGTATGCTTAATTCAGTAAGAAACGGCTACAAAGTTTGGAGATGTGGTGTAACACTGCCAGCTCTAGAGGCTTCGGAGTCCACAGATCTGCTTTACTACCCTACATCAGCCTATATAACCTAAGCACCCTGCATTAATAAATGTGGGCCCGTTTGAAAGTGCAGCTGTGTGCTTAGTGGTTTGCTCTTTCAAGAAGTGGCATCCTGCATCCAAAATAAATCTCCTAAGAAACTCAAACCCCCTGCATTCACTCTCTGGACATGGTGTGGTCCAGAATCAACATATATGCATGAATTCACTCTCTTGCTCTTTCATTTGCTCACTCTTTCACTGTGTTGTTGCCAGTGAAAACGCTATACATCATTAGAATGAATGCAAATAAACAGTAAGAAGAAAAATGTTTTGAGAAAGGTTGTTGATGTATTTTGAGCTGCTTAGAAGTAAGAAGGGTTCCTGTTCAGAGCTATTGCATGTTTAACTTTTTAAGTCCTTTTTTTTAACCTTATGAAGCAATTATTAACCAGTTCAGCAGTTGGAGAACACTGGGCTTTCTTAAGCAGAGGTTTGGAAATGGTTGGATACACAATGAAAAGGGTCTTCAGACCCTTTTACTTTTCACTTTCACACACCAAAAACAGTTTTTCTGCCTACTCTGTAATTAAAGGAAAACATTTTATTGAATTCATTGAAAAAAACAAATTGCGTTGACTTAATTTTTCAGACCCTTTTATCAGTATTTATTTTAAAGTCCTTTGGTAGTGATTATGGCCTCCAGTCTTCCTAGGAATGATGCCACAAGATTTAACCTGTAGGGATGGTATTGGGCTGCTGATGAACAGTTCACTCTTGCTTATTGGAGAAGTTATAGTCTGAGAGTTCTCCATGGGGGTTTCATGTATTTTCACTAAACACAGGATCTTTGGAGCTCAGCCAGAGTGACCATTGGGTTATAGGTCACCTCTCTTACCAAGTCCCTTCTCCCTGCTCTAGGAAGACTTCCAGTTGTTCCAAACATCTTCAGTTTAAGAATTATGGAGGCCACAATGCCTCCACACAATTCTGTCTCTGAGCTCTACAGGCAGTTCTTTCCTCTTTTTGGCTTGTTTATTATCTTGTTTATTGTTTATTATTGTTTATTTATTGTTTATTATCTGATATGCATTGTTAGCTGTGAGACCTTACGAGACGGGTGAATGTTCTCCAAGATGAACAAGATAAATGGGACACCCCCAGAGCTAAATTTCAAGTGCCATAACAAAGGGCCTGAAAATGTTTTTATAATGAGTAAAAGCAACATTATGTAGCAATTTTATCATAAAATTCTTTGTTCAAGGTCACAATATAAAGAACATCTGCCAGATTGAGTTTATTTAAAACACTGTACATTTGCAAAAAATGAAGACACAAGGTTTCACAGTGACTGTATACATGATTGAAGGTGTACATAGAACTGTCTGAGGCAGAGTTTGCAGTAAGCTGATACCAGTGACTACATTGCATCTACTCTTCTTGATTCAGCCATCTTTCTCGCGCAGTGATGGGGTTAGAGTTTCAGACAGGAGCAGCTTATTGCTGGATCATATGACCCTGTCAGCTTAATGCTTGTTTGGGGAGATGTGCTGGCTGCACTGAGCTGCAGTGGCCTCTCGAGCCAGACATACTGAAAGAACTACAATCCAAAATCCCTCCCTTCTGTTCATCCTCGCATCCCTTTGCTCAGACCGCAGAGCAGGCCTGTCGGCCATGTTGGCTTCCCCGCGTTCTCGGCTGCTGTTTACAGTCCAGTAGCTTCCATAAATCTGATGAATTAGCGTGTTTAATAAATGCCACATGTGCAGTAAATGGCTGTCATGTCTTGTGGTTTATGAGGCATGAAACTGGATATTAGAAATGTGAAATGCTAAACAGAGCCTGGCGGTAAAGGTGTTCCCCTCTGAGAGCTGGCTCGTGTGTGTTAACGTCTCTGTTACGTCTTTTGAGACTGGCTCTAGCTAAGCGTAAATTGCATAACTTTTTCTTCATCTTTTCCAAATGTTCTCCATCTCCTGATTAAAGTTTATTTGTAAGACATCTTGTTTGTCTTCTGAAGCTGGAAACGGCAAAGCTTCCACAGAATGTTGCACAATATATCTTAGAGACAAACCAGTCTGGTCAGGGAGATCTCTGGACACTGCTTACAGTTTTTCTGGAATACTGTGCTCTGATGTCCAGTGTTTTTCTCGCACACCTCATTCAGCTCATCACTGGTCAAGTCAGAGCATCTGCCTCACTAAACTCTCTAAACAAGTCCAGAGGTTCTCAGAGTAGTCTCCCAATACCTGAACCAAGTTGTTTGATTGATTAAAGATATGGACCATCCCTGATGACTGGTTTGAGAGCCTCTGGACAAGAATAAACTGCTAAATGTGGTGTGTATATTTTTGCATCTAGAAAACGTGTACAGGGGTTGGACAATGAAACTGAAACACCCGTCATTTTAATGTGGGAGGTTTCATGGTTAATTTGGAGCAGCCTGGTGGCCAATCTTCATTAATTGCTCATTGCACCAGTAAGAGCAAAGTGTGACGGTTCAATTAGCAGGTAAGAGCTCAGTTTTGCTCAAAATATTGCAATGCACACAACATTATGGGGGACATACCAGAGTTCAAAAGAGGACAAATTGTTGGTGCACGTCTTGCTGGCGCATCTGTGACCAAGACAGCAAGTCTTTGTGATGTATCAAGAGCCACGGTATCCAGGGTAATGTCAGCACCACCAATGAATGTTTGGCTGTAAGCACCAAAAGTGGCCCAGATTTAGTCCAGTTGCGTCTGCTAGCTGGGTCATTGTGAAGAGGAGCACACTGGACCAAGTTTCAAACCGGTTTCCATGTAGAATTGGTGGTTGTCAACTTTGGTTCTGCATTACATTCCTTCATCTTCACACAATAGAACTGTGCACCAACACCAAGAGTTTGTATACTCTTCCAGAAAGTCTTTTGTAGTCGAACAGGGGTTTTGGTGTATCATTATGTGGAATTGAACTGTGGACATTTAGCCTGTTCTCAGTAATTGCTCAGCGATTATTCTACTTTTCAACATGATATTAAATATACAGACCATTTCCTGACCTTAAATGAGAGTAAGAAAATAAGTGCATCTGTTTGAACGTGTGTGCATGCCCTGCCCATACTCATATGGGCACACAGATGTGTGTAAACACCTCTGCCTGACAGGCATCTCCGAGTCAAGCTGGGCCGTCTGCTGTCCCTTCCTCTGCCTGCAGTCTGTGCTGATCTGGGATCAGTGGGGAGAGTTGAGGCTGAAGTTGAGGTGATGAGGTGCTGATGGATGGAGGTCCGGTCTGCTCAGTGCTCAGCGCTGTGGGGTTACTCTATACTGCTGCTCCACAGCGCATAGGGAACATTCACATGAAAGGGGGTTAAAGTCATTTTAAGAGCATGGATGTAAACAGGACTCCCCATTGCTGTCTGGACCGAACTGCTCTCTTGGTCTTCTAACACTGCTCCTGCTCTCGCTTCAAAGCTTTCGTTTGCTTTCATTGGTCTCTCCTTCTTTGGTTTACATTCATTTTTCTTCTAGTACTGTCTTGCTTTGTTTCTTGCCTTGATGTTTGTGTACTTTCTTCTCTTTATTTTTTCTTCTTTGTTTCAATCAAACTTTTGACTTTTTGCTTCTCTAATGATGCAGATACACTTAAAGATACAGGGGTTGGACAATGAAACTGAAACACCTTTTAGTGAAACGTCATTTTAATGTGGGAAGTTTCATGGCTTAATTGGAGCAGCCTGGTGGCCAATCTTCATTAATTGAACATTGCACCAGTAAGAGCAGAGTGTGAAGGTTCAATTAGCAGGTAAGAGCACAGTTTTGCTCAAAATATTGCAATGCACACAACATTATGGGGGACATACCAGAGTTCAAAAGAGGACAAATTGTTGGTGCACGTCTTGCTGTCGCATCTGTGACCAAGACAGCAAGTCTTTGTGATGTATCAAGAGCCACGGTATCCAGGGTAATATCAGCACCACCAAGAAGAACCAGCCACATCCAACAGGATTAACTGTGGACACAAGAGGAAGCTGTCTGAAAGGGATGTTGGGGTGCTAACCCGGAATGTATCCAAAAAATGTCATTCCCAAGATGAATTGACGCTGTATTGGCCGCAAAAGAAGGCCCTAGTACACCATACTGATAAATGATTGTTGTCTAAAACCAGGTGTTTCAGTTTCATTGTCCAACCCCTGTAAATATAGTATTGAAAAGGGGTTTACATTTATATTCGTGGCATTTGCGGTGGGTTCTTTGACTTGAATCAGTAGTGAAACCATGCTTAGTGCCATATATATATATATTTTCTATCAAGTTCTGTCAAGAAACATGATCCATGAATTCAAGGAATCCGTTAGCCAGAAAAGAGTCAGACTTAAGCATCTGAGTGATGTATTGAGCCATTGTGGTTCTTTGTGGAGCCATTTTCTTTTCTAAAGTACCTTGGAAGAACCCATTTTTAAGAGTGTAAAAGAAGTGTTTAGATGTTCATTAGAAAACCTCTGAATTTGATGGTGGAAAGGTTTTAGAACAGTGATTTGTCTGTGAAGGCCATATTTGGTGCACCAACCCTCCGAAAATCTTCCTGATTTTCTTTCACAATCAAACCAGGGTGTTAATTTGACTTTAAAGAGATCCTGCAAGCAATTTTCATGGCATTATTCTACTTTGTGACCATCATTTGTATACTATTTCTAGAATTCCTGGCAGGTTTTTAAGGATCCCTTGGCTGTTGATTGTTGTTTGAGGAACCTTTGGAATTTGCTGAGCAACTTGTCCTCTTTTCCACATTGGGGCAGAACGATTCTGAGCAAGGAGGGGAACCATTCGAGTGTCTTTTCCATAATGTCTTCCAAACCATGCTGAGCCTGGCTATCACCACTGTAGTGTAGTAGTGACCAGTGAATTGTCTTATTGATGTAGGGATCTACTGATTGGCTCTGCATTGTTTGAATTTATGCTACATCTTTAATTTGGCCTCCTTGACGGGATTTCATGAGTGTGGTTTATCCAGGCATATCGCACGATGCTGACAGATCAATTACAGCTTTAGTGAATTAGCTACCTTTAGCTACATTATCTGTGTAGTTGTAGTGCAAGAATAAAGAATCTAACTGTTTGATGTATTGAGGATTTAACTTATTTGGCCACTAATGTTGTGGTTGAAATATCCTAGATCATTAACAGAAATTCACTGAAGCTTTATGACCGGATGCAAATGACAACAGCAACTTCTGTAATTTAACGAGACACAATGCACCTTTTGGTCTTGATTTAGCAACACAGCAAATGGAAAAAGTAATCAGGCAAATGGGTTTGCACTGGCATGGAACGGTATGGCATGGTGTCAGAAACCATTTGCGCCCTGCAGTGGAACAAAGGCCAATGATTGTGAACATGCGATGACCCTAACAAGCTAATTATGGCTTGAGAGCTCGGTAAAAATTATGAGCGCTCGAGGAGTTTAAACCTTTGCATGGTCCTTGTTCCATTTCTCCTTTTTTTTTCCTATATATTTATAACAGGATCATGTAGTCACATCACCCTAGCTTACTTTGTCTTTTATGGGTCAGTATTTCATTTCTACCACTAATTTCTACCATCAAACATTTGTGTAAGCATTACTGCATCGTCACTTTTCACTGTGATAAGTTTACCTGTCAGACTTTGCAAACAAAGTGAGTATGGAGTACCATGACTGTATGCTGATGGTCCACTGAAACCACTGCTCTGTTTCTCTCTCTCTCTGTCTCTCTCTCTCTCTCTCTTGCTTTCTCATTTTTGCTTGCTCGCTTGCCTTCTCTCTCCCCATTCCTCCTCTGTAATGGATTTTAAATGTCTGCTGGCGGGTGCTGCTCTGTGGACAGGCAGGTAGCTGGAGGCGGGCCTGAGTTGTAAATTAAATAAGAGTTTAATCTCAATCTGAACTGTACAGACCTAGAGCAGGCCAGCGCTACTACAACCGCCTAAACAGATGGCTCCTTCTGGAATGCTCAGCGACTCCACGGTTACGTTCCATCCTGCAGCACATACCTCTCTCCATTCCTACTTGTGTATGTGTGTGTGTACGTAATTCAGATTCTTGTGAAGTTGCCATTCTAATGCTGTTTATGTATGTAATTCTACTTCTCTACAGGCTTTTCTGCAATTTTCTAAATGTCATATTATCATAGTCAGTGCTACTCTTGAGTCTCCACTCAGTTGCAAATTATAGTTCTTTCCTCATTTAATATTATTTATATAAGCAACTGAATTAAACCAGCCTTTAGGGGTGTACTTTATGTACTTCTGGTGCCGGTCCCAAGCCCGGATAAATGGTGAGGGTTGTGTCAGGAAGGGCATCTGGCATAAAACTTGTGCCAAAACTATAATACGGATCATAAATATAAATATATATAAATATATAAATATGACTGCCATACCGGATCGGTTGAGGCCCAGTTAACAACCGCCTCTGGTGCTGTTGACCAGCAGGGTGCCGGTGGAAATTGGACTACTGTAAGTTGAAGATTATTGAGGAGGAGAGGAGGAAGGTGGGTTAGAAGGCAGTGAGAGAGGAAGGTGGACATGGAGATGGTTGGTGTAACAGTAGAGGAGGCAGGGGACAGGGCTAGATGGAGGCAGATGACCCGCTGAGGCGACCCCTAAAGAGAGCAGCCGAAAGAAGAAGAAGAAAAATAAGATACTGAATTAAAACTTGCATGAGCATAATCCTGCTTGTCTGCGAGGAGAACTAAGCCAACACTCAACCATGAAGGTTGTCTCAAAAGTAAGGAAACACCCATATAGGCCATGTCATCAACACGATGCCATCTTGGATTCAGTTTTTTCCCCAAATTGTAAGGGAGACGTGCGACACAGGAAAACAACGGTCAGTCAATCAGTCGATCAATCAACCAATCAATCTATCAACCTTTATTTCAACTTGGAGTACATTGAAGGAGGCCTAATTTACAATGCAATCTACCAATCTTGTCTACCTTTTCTCTGTACTACCAAAATCAGTATAATATAGGCTAATCATAGTATTCTGTAGCATTTTTATTTGTGTAACATGTGGTTAATTGACCTTATATAGGTTCATCTGCCTATGCTTTAGATAGCTACTTAACTGAGAAACCTTCAGGAGGTTGACCATAAAGCAGGGTTTTTCAGTTCCTGGAGCTGAGGGTGGTCTTATTGGAGTACCCTCTTTTTTGCTGACTTGCTTTTACATCTACAGCATTTAGCAGACACTCTTATCCAGAGTGACTTACAAGGTTACTCACATGTACAAAGGTAGCCCAGAGTAGTGTTAGGATTCTTTCCAAAGGATTCTTATTGTTGTGGCACAGCATAGTTGCCCACTGGTGTGGTTGCTTGTTGCTGGTGTTCTCTGTTGTGCCACACCAACCACTTGACTTGACTTAAGGTATCTGGCTAAGCAGAAGGTGAACGATGGAGAAGTGAAGAAGCATGTGGCGACTTGAGTTATGTGACATTACACACCTTTTGGTGAGAGGTGTGGTGCAGTTCTACCGAAGTTGAGTTTGTGCAGTAGCAGTGTTCCTGCCTGGAGTGGCAATGACAGAGATGCAATTTGCCCTATTGGGGTTAGGGCTGGGCAATATACTGTATATTGTAAATATCGATATGTTGAGATATATTTTGTACGAGATATTTAAATGGCCATGTTGTAATATCACCTCTGTTATGCAGGTTACCATGTGTTTACAATTTAATTAAAAAATTAAAAAAAAAAGGTCTTGTTCAAAATTTGTCAACATGAAACAACTAATCGTTACAAAAGTTATTGAAATATACAACATGCAATGCATGTGTTATTTTTGGTGTTACATTTAAAAAATGATACTTAAAAATGATACTTTATGAAGATTTTCATCATATCATATTTTGCTATTTCTATTAAATGTATCAAGATCTGAGTTTTTTTTTTAGTCATATTGCCCAGCTCTAATTGGGGGCATTATTCAGTGGGGCAGCAACATCATTCTGAAATGCCGCTTTATTGCTTAAATGGTTTGCTCAGATTACTTAATCGATTGTTTAATTACCTGTAGAATCATTATAGTCTATCTACTATCCTAACTGTTAGACACAGATCAGATCAGAAATCAGGTTAAGCTTTTTAGCAGTAATGTTAAGACACATCAGCGTAGTTTCTGAAGGTACAGCTGAAGAAAAAATTTGCTTGATTCCATCCCCTTCTGTACGCACACACTGCCCATCCCCTCCTCTGTCCTATTAAACTGCCTTCACAGCCACAGTCAGCCTTGTGTGCCCCTCTGCTGGAGCTGCGCAGTAGATCTTGTCTTAAGCACCAATAAATCTTCATTGCGCTTGTAAATATTTTGTCCCCCTGGCAGCAGTGCGAGTCTAATTCACTCAGCTCAGCCAGGATATTTTACATGACAAATACGGGGTTGGATGGGCTGGTAGCTGAGTGAAGATCGCCCTGGTAACATGGTTTAAGACAGAAAATGGAGGATGTTTAGTGCAGCAACTGTCGTTAACAACGAAGCAAACGAACTGCGAGATGTTACTGTTATTCTTTTCCTTTTTTTTGGTAATTATGAAAAGGCCATCATTCATTATAACAAACTGTTTGTCTCACTCTTTTTCCCTTGTCCTCCTCTCTCTCTTTTTTTTTCACTCTCATCATCTCTCCCTCTTCTTTTGTTTTCTCTTCTCTTTTTCTCGTTTTCTCTTCATGCGCTCACTCCTCAATCTCATTTTCTCTCTTTCTCGCAATCTTGACTTTTTCACCTTTTTCTTTCTCATTTCTCATGCATCTTTTTTTTTTTTTTGGTTTGTTTCTCTCTTCTCTCTCCTCACTTCCTCTTTCTGTCTCTCTTTGTCTCTCTCAGATCCACGAGAAGTTACAGCATTATGAGGAAAGCTGTCCCAGTCCAGTTCTGGACAGTGCTGGCGCTCTCGCCCAGGGTGTAAGTACACCACATACTCTGTTTTTCCTTTCTAACTCTCTCGCACACGCTCCATCTTTCCCTGTCGGGGCAAATGCTCACACGCACTTCTGCCTTTTCGTCCAGATTCATCGCAGTGCAACACCCTGTTTAATACTTTAATGGTGTCTTTGTCCTGAAAATGTGTATCTCTGAAATGGTGACAGAACAGGAGAGGGAAAATACACTGTTACCTGCAATGAACATCAATGTAAAACTGGATTCCAAGACAATTTGGTTCATTAATCCTGTTAATTCATTGGTTACGAAGTGTTCAGTTCGTGGTTTGAATCGTGCAGGTAAGCCACAGCGTACATTAAAGACTGCACATTTATATGTAGACACACACACACACACACATACAGACATACACACATATGCATGTGTGTTTTACACTTATCAAAACACACACACAGACACACACTTTGCACATCTTGTGGTGTGTCTAGCCTGGGAGAGACACGAGGAGTAATGTGTCAGTGGAGGAGAGCGAGAAGATGGATGAATGTCTGGAGCAGAGAACTCAAGCAGGCAGACTGCAGATGAGGGGGTGAGATGAGGCGTGATTGTGTGTGTGTGTGTGTTTGTGTGTGTCTGTATAAGACATTAGTCATCAGTATTATAAAACGCTCAGCGTTTAAACTCTTGATGGCTTTTATAGTGTAAACTGAGTCCTATATCAACAAGCCCTCTGATACACAAAGATGTGCAGGCAGATGCGCGCACACACACACACACACACACACACACACACACACACACACACAAGCACACAGAGCCTGTGTAAACAGTGGAAGTTTACTCTGGATATGATCAGAGAAAGCTAAAAAACACAAAAGAAGACCAGAACTGGCCCTGTAAAGCCCATTAGCAGGTCATCACTCCTCTTCAGCAGGGTATGAGCTCCACACTGGCTCTCTTGGTCAGGACCTGCTCCCTTCAAGCTCTTGAGGCTTCAAGCACCCTGCTTACACTACTGCACTGGGATTGGTAAGATGTATTAAAAGTTAAAGTATTAAAAGTTAACATATTTTTGCAGCATAATTTTAGGACCGATATGAAATGAACGTCGCTGTTGAAATAGATTTTAAAGATCTAAAAGGTAAATAACCAGTATAGCACAGGGAAATACAATATTCTTTCCTCCAACTTCCTCCTACATTTTTCCTGCCCACTAGCTAGATGTTTCTCCCTGTACACAATGCTATCAGCACCACCAGGAAGCTAGCGTGTGCTTCTTCTGAGACATCTGAAGCCAGCAAACCACGTTTTGAAATTGGATAGTTAAATGCATTTTTAGGAAACCGCTACCTGCCAATTCTGCTACACCAGAGGAGGATGGGTTCCCTTTAAAGTCTTGGTTGCTCTCAAGATTTTTTCCTCTTGTTTGTAGGGAATTTGTTCTTGCCACAGTTTCCATAGGCTTGCGCAGGAGGCTCAGATTTGGATTTCTATAAAGCTGCTTTGTGACCACACAAGTTTGAAAAGCACAATTCTAATAAATCAACTCAAAACAAGATTTCATGAGTGCTGACGTCATGGTGATTGCCAGGGATGAGAGAAGGCCATCTTACCCACCCAGAGTGAGACCAGTTGCATCATTAGGTCACAGAGCACAAATGAGTGCAAGTGACCAGCACAGAGAAAAAGGTCCTAAATATTAACGCAGAGGCTTTAAACCCAACAGTGACCAGTAGCTTCAGTCAATTTTGAATGTATTGGTCCAGGAAGCAGAGTGGGATATAGGAGTGCGAAGAACACCACTCCCTCTTTGAAAATGTTCTCTGCTTTCTTTTCCTGCATCCAACATCTTTTGAATCTAACACCTATTTCTTAGCTCCAGGTCGCTTTATAATGGAAATGTCTTGCATTTATTGTGAGGATGATTTCGTGATTAAGGCCATTATGCGTAATGTCAACACAGCGAAGCCCACATAACAGATTTATGGTCAGAGCTTTAACAGTTGTTTGGTTGTTGTTGAAAATAGCATTCCTGAATATGTTTTTCAAAAACAAACACTTAAATGCATCGTTGATGCTGTGGACCTGATGACCGGTTTTTGCTTCACAAATAATGCCTCATTGTTAATTACCATAAATAAGTACAAATCGTGGCCTCTATTGGCCCAAAGCTGCCCAAAGAGTGACCCTAAATTAAAGAAACAAATCATCCAGCTCTTATTTTTGTTTAATGTTACATCTGTGGAGTATGCTGTATCTTTTTGGCCTTCAGCCCATTGTAAACATTACACTCTGGCCCTCCCAGAAAAAAAGGTCTGGTTACCCACGTTCTAGATACTCAATTATAGTTTGCATGTTGTAAATAAAGAGTCATAAGAAAACACCACCCTTCATCTCAAGCGCTTTTCAGACTTGGTTCAGGGCTGGCTTCTTCCGGAGCTGGGCCGTGGAGAGCCGATTAGCTTTGATGAATTTCTGTTTCCTGCTGTCTTCCATCCCACTGAGCCAGGGCAGGCGGCCATCTTGTGTTTCTTTAAGTTGCGGCCTCCGTTCCGGAACTTTCTCGACCTGCGTCTCAAATGCAGCCTTCAGATTTACACTTCCCTTTCAGTGTCCCGAAAGGTCCCACACATGGATAACCTGATACCTCGCTCTGTGTGTGTGTGTGTGTGTGTGTGTGTGTGTGTGTGTGTGTGTGTGTGTGTGCGCGTGTGCATGTGTGCGTGCGTCTGAGTGTGTGTGAGCGGTCCATTAAAGAGGTGAATAGCCAGAGCTGCCAAATTACTTAAAGCACCCTCTGTATTTTTTCAGCAGTATCATTTTCGCCCATCGCAGTGTGGAACGAGTCGCTCTCCGCTGTGTTTTGAACGGCATCGCTGGTTAGCGGCTGCAGCTCATTTGAGTGTTAAGTTTCGCTAATGGACCTTTAATTTATAGTTTAACATTAAATGACGTTTTAACCTCCGTCTGGCCCAAGATGCTGTCTAGAACTATCACAGCAGGTGGGTCTGGCTAAAGCTCATTTTATACTGTCTGTCTCACACACACTTGTCGGTGACTGACGATGAATCCTAACACACACACACACAAAAGCTCCCCTCTTTGCTATCTCTTTAATTTTCTTTTTTGCCCCTCTTTCAGTGCTGAAGCTCCCATCAGTACAGCATGGTTACAGAATGAGAGTTTAGTTCCTCCTTTGGCCACACAGTGGTAGTAAAGAAACCGTGCAGCTGCAGAGGTACTGAAAGGTCTAGACACCTCTGCTCATAACACTGGCTGACCCAGTGTCCTGGGTCCATGGTTTCTCTTGTAGGCAGCTCTGGACCCGTCGACCAGAAAGCTTATCATAATCTACAAGCAGACAAAGTGGCCCCATCTTCACCGCTGCCCAGGAAGGACATTCTCTAACACATGCTCAGTGGCATCAACTAAGAAGTGGAACTTACTACACCACCTGGATATCCAGCTGACCGATCTCTAAGATCAGGTGCACCTGACCGAGAGAAGTGGGAATGTTTTTGAGAAGTGTAGAAGATGCAGAAGTCAGACCTCAAAAGCATAAGACAATACAGTACACGTAGTCCTGTCTGTTGGACACACAACGTTTCTGTGCAAAGAAATGAATAGAAGATCTGAATATTGTCTGTGCAGAGAGATACGGAGAGAAGAGCAGTAATGTCCAGGCATTCGGTGGGTCTGTCAATTATGCACATGTGTAGATAAAGTGTCTGAGAAGTGATTGGATAGAAGTATTAATGTCCCGCCAAAAATAAGTAAGCCTGTCGTGGTAATGGATCAGTGTGTAATAATGTCCCGACATAGTGAGGAGAAGTTGTACGGTGTGATCACTGTTGGTACAAACGAACTTCTGTACCACTCTTGCTACACAAGGAATGAGTGTGTTGCTGAAAGTGCTCCGCTGCTTGTCCAGTAAGTCATGGAGGGGGTGAGATGCGTTGTCCAGGATAGCTGTCATTTTGTTGTCATTGTCATTGAGAGACTAGGCAGATTACTTCTTGTTTCAGACTCTGAGACCCTGAATTTATTCTGAAATCAAGGATATTAAAGGAGTTTATCCTGCTTTTGCTGGAATAACTGCCTGCAGTATTACTGTGAGGATTTGAAGTCTTACATTCGTAAAGTCAGGATATTGAAGCTCAGTCTTATGTCCCCTCCATGGCGTGTCTTTCAGAATGGGAGTGGGGGCGGGGGGAGCAGAGTAGAGGATGAGCTGAGAGCAGGGGGCAGAGCAGAGCAAATGAGTAGAAAAAACGAGGTCACATGACAACGTAGTCAAACATTTAATGCCTTGCCTTTCTCAGTTATGCTCACTGTACATCAGTGGCCCCCAACCCCCAACCCCCTGGTCCCCGATTGGTTAAAAAAAAAAAAAGGTTGAACATGACTGTACATGGTTCCGCATTAAGAAAACCAAATTACTTTTTTGACAGGAAAGTAAAATTGGATCTTATCTGGTGGCACTGGCGACACATTTTAGTGAAAAGTATAAGCAGAATCTGTTCAAAGTGTAGCCAGATACAAAGCACACATCCCAGGTGTGAACAGACCCATAAAGACATGTTTCACCAGAACATCTCGATCAAGGGTCACTGACCCTGCTCCTGCTGCCTTCTTGTAGACTTCAGATTCAACTCTGATCCAACTAATTACTGCCGTCAGAAATTCTTTATTGGCTCGGATCTGAAACCCTCATTTCATTGCCTACATGACCTCCAAGACTTTTGGGATAATGTTTTGTGAACATTTTACTGTGTAAACACTTCATTCCACTTTAAGAACATCACACCAACAGTCAAACGTGGTGGCAGTGGTGCAATAATCTGGAGTTGCTTTGCTTCTGCAGGACCTGGATGACCGATCATAATTAATGACCTTTAAATGTTTGCTTTATTAAATTACAGAACTTGTAAAAACATTTATGTATATTCACTGTAAAAGCTTTTTAACTGTATTTCAGGCTAGAATTGTTGTGGCTTCAAATTAAAAAAGAACTACTAAACTGAGGAGTGATATCCAAATAACAAACAATCCCTCCAGTAATCATATCATTTGGACTTTTGAGCTATTTTGATGTTGCAGGAAAACAAACTACATTCACCCACGTCTACTTCTTTCACATTAAAGATTTACTACAGTGTTGTTTTGGCTCACAAAAGGACCCCATGCCTTTGTTATTTTTGAGAAGATCACATGCGGTGTGTGTGTGTGTGCGTGTGCGTGTGTGTGTGCGCACGCACATTTCTGTGTGTGTTAGATATATAGAGCACCGTCAGAGCTGTTACCAGTTTGGTGAGCTTGATGTATATTCGGAAAGAACTACTGTGACAACTATGACCCTGAACCCAAGAACTCTCAAGTGTGTACACACACACACACACACACACACACACACACACACACACACACACACACACACACACACACACACACACACACACACACACAAAAAGACGGAGTACAAGCTGTTCATCAAAACCTGTGACCTGACATGCTCACTTTCTCCACACCTGTGTACTCCTCTCACCCTGACCAATCACTCCAGCAGACAATCCATATCCATAGTGTGTGTGTACGTGTACGCGCATCTGTGTGGTGGGAGTGTGAGCGAGTATGTTTATATATGTCTCTGTGGGTCACTCTAGTCATTACTCACTGTGCTGTCACCTCCCACTGGGTTGGTTATTACCAGTGGAAAAGTCTACTGATGATCATGGGGTGGGGGATTCTTCACACATCAATTACACCACACGCACCAAGTTACATCAGTTAGGTTGTAGCGAGAGGTCATCTTGCTTGTGCAGCTGAGGAGCATCCCTTTCTCCTCCACTAGTGATGAGAACTTCTGAACCTCACACAACCCGCTCCTTCACAGCTGCCGTGAGGCATGAGGGGCCAATTACAGTTGGGTTCAAAATAGCAGTCTAACACCACTAACCAGGTCAGTCGCTGTTTTTGGTGGAAAATATATTTCTACGTGGCAGAAACCATTATTCTTAGCTGTAGTAGAGTAATAAAACACCAACAGACACAGCAGTCATGACGTGCATGCTGCTGATTCTGTGGGATGGAATAATTAACCTAAAGGAGCATTTTCAAAATAATAGCAGTGTACAGTTCAAGACTGTGGCTCTGTCTAGGACAGGAGGCTGAGGTGGAGGTGGCGGAGATGAAGATGTTGAGACTTGTTGGAAGTGACGAGGACGGACCAGATTAGAAATGAGCAGGTCAGAAGGACAGTGAAGGTGGAGCTGTTTGGAGATAAAGCCAGAGAGGCCAGGTTGAAATGGTTTGTACATGTGTTGAGGAGGAATAGGGGATATATCGGACAAATAATGTTGGCGACGGAGCTGCTGGACAGAGGGAGAAGAGGAAGACCTCAGAGAAGGTGTTATGGATGTAGTGAAGGTGGACATGGAGATGGTTGGTGTAACAGTAGAGGAGGCAGGGGATAGGGCAAGATGGAGGCAGATGATCCGCTGTGGCGACCCCTAAAGGGAGCAGCTGAAAGAAGAAGAAGAGGAAGAGGGGAAAACATTAAGAATGGATAGAAAATGAAAATGCTAGGCTGCTCAGCTAAAATGGTCTCAAATGCTTTAAAATGGCAAACAAACCAGAAAGATGCAGAAGAAGACAGAAAATTACCAGTCGAAATGATCGAAGAATGGACAAAATGGCAATGATAAGCTTCAGGGAGATCAAAGAAGCTGTGAGTACGGTAATAATTAGAAGATGCCAATGTGAAGCCAGGCTATCAGCAAGAAGCCCCCGCAAAGTCCCATTGATGCAAAAACTACACATGCTGAAGAAGTTATGATTTGCCAAAGAACACATTTACTGGTCTAAAGAGAAATGGTGCAATCTTTTATGAACTGATGAAAGCCAGATTGTTCTTTTTGGGTCTGGGGGCCACAGAAAGTTTGTCAGACGATCCCCCAACACTGAATTCAGGCCACAGTACACTGTGAAGGACGTGAAGCATGGTGGCACAGGCATCATGCTGTGGGGATGTTTATCATACTATGGTGTTTGCTACCTATTTATCACATCACCTATCATAGCGTAACAGGCCATGGGTCAGTTTGAATGCATCAAAATACTTCATGTTGCCCTTGAAATTTGACCCCATATGTGACCCTCAACACACCAGTAAGTGCAACATCTTGGTTCCAGACCAATGAGATTAACTTTAGGAAATGGCCAGCCTAATCTCTGGACCTTAATCAAAAAGAATATTTGTGACATCAAAGTGTTATTTCTGAGGCAAAACCAAGAAATCCCGAAGATTTGTGAAATGTAGTCCAATAGCTCCAATCGTGACTCCGTGTGACAGAGGTGTGAAGCAGTTCTCAGAAGCAGTGGTTATAACGTACTCTATTGTGTACTGTGATTTTAAGATAAGGTGATGCGTGTTTACTCCTGCAGTGGGGAAATTCACCTTGTTACAGCAGCAAAGGAATAGCAAGGCACGCAGTACAAGAACATAGATAATGTATAGTATCTACAGTATTAAAATTATAAATAATAAACAAATAAAATATATACAAATAATTTACAGATAATTGCATGTGGGAAGATGGATGAAGTATTGCACATTTATGTTGTACTGAAAAACTCTAATAGTGTCTGAGAGCAGGGCTGGTTGTGCAGTCTAACAGCAGCAGGGAGGAATGACCTCTGATACCTCTGATGCCACCACTGTGTCAAAGAAGGCCCTCATTCCAAATGACCTCAGTTTCCTCAGTAGGTGGAGTCTGCTCTGGCCAGTCCAGTTTGAATTTTTAAGTGAACAGTCATGGAGGGGTTTGTCTGCACCTGTGTACATCCACCGCCAGTTCGTTGGCATCTTCCACTCTGACGCCAGGCTGGTAGGCAAACTGAATCGAGTCCATGGATGCACTTAAAAGAGGGTCCATTAAAGTCCATTTTTTGGTACAGAATGCAGGAACGCAGTGATCAGTTAGAGTGAAAGCTGAGCAGGTCAGATTTATAACTATGTGCCATACTTTTCAAAGCCTTAAAAACAACCAGTAAAGACTCAAATTCAATCTGGAATTCGACTGGTAACCAGTGCAGGGAAGTAAGTACAAGAGTGATGCTCTCCTTGGCAGCAGCATTTTGAACCAGTTGCAGGTGTGACAGGTTGGACTGACTGAGGCTAAAGTGAGTTACAGTAATCAAGTTGAGAAGCAATGACTGTATGAATGTCTGTTTCCAGTTCCTTCAGAGACAAATGAAAAAGCTGCCACATTCAGTGCTGTTTTCTTTGCTAATTAAAATGCTTTTGGTTTACAAACTAGGAAGATCTCTTAGACCCTCCAGTGCCTCTCTTCTAGTTGTTCCTCAAAGCAGGTTTAGAACTTTTGTTCCTTTCAGTTCCCTTCGAGAGAAGCTGGAAATATTGATATTTATTCTGGCTTTTATGTAGTGTTTTATAAGCATTTTATGGCCTTAGTTTTCAGTTATTTAATTTATTTATTTTTCATCATTTATTATGATCAGATTTACTCTCCACTCCACACTTACATTTAATAATATAGTTTATTTTTTTATGTATTTTTGTTTACTTTATCTATTATTTCTTTTATTTTATTATACCTCTTTAACATTTAAGTTGACATTCTTTTGCTCAGTCAGGTCTGTTGCACTTTGAATCCCCATTTGGGTTGTTTGAAAAGTGCTATATTAAAAAAATTTTGATTGATTTACTTCTTATCTGTGAGCTCAAATCAAAATTGCCCTTTTTTTTTCATGTTTATGTACATTTACCGGTATGGACCCCAGAGCATTGACTGTAGTACTGCTAGAAAAGGGTTGCCAGAGATAATTGTCCGTTTTGTCTTGGGGGGAAAAAAAGTAACAAGACATTTTCATTGTAAAGAAAGTAGCTGAGATCTTCTTTGAAGAGCAAAGGTTGTAGGTGAACTCATCAGGTGACCTGATCAACATCTACCAAAGCTGTTGATAACTTCAAATAAAACTATACTCATTAGATATTTTGTATTATATCATTTGTATTTATTCTAATATTAGTTCTCTCTCTCTCTCTCTCTCTCTCTCTCTCTCTCGCTCAGTTGTCTGAGGAGCTGCAGGGTAAGCCATTGAGTGCAGAGGTCAGAGAGCTGCTGAAGTTGCTGTCTAAACCACATGTAAAGGTAAACTACCCTTTCTAACCTAACACTACATGTGAAGGTAAGTTAGCTTCAGCCCTCTCTTGCCCCATATGTCTCTCTCTCTCTCTCTCTCTCTCTCTCTCTCTCTCTCTCTCTCTCTCTCTCTCTGGTTGCTGTGGGCCTGAATGGCTTCTCTGTGTGATAGTAACTGTATCACTCTCAACTAGGGCTGAAATCGTCCATTCCTTTCGAGTCGACATAAATCAGGGCCATTTAAACACTCACCTCAACTTTAGGAGCCCCTTTATGATTCACACATGCGAAAACACATTTCACTCATATTAGACCCTCACGCAGACTAATATTGACAGTGATGAAAGCGCCAATTACGACTTCCTAGTTCCAAACGTGCAAAATACC
This sequence comes from Acestrorhynchus altus, assembly GCA_034509495.1. Taxonomy (NCBI): domain Eukaryota; kingdom Metazoa; phylum Chordata; class Actinopteri; order Characiformes; family Acestrorhynchidae; genus Acestrorhynchus; species Acestrorhynchus altus. The sequence continues at coordinate 12,110,544 of CM067510.1, read as the reverse complement.
AGAGGGAATAGTGAGTAATAGGGAGAGTGTAAAGAGTGAAGCATTAGTAGGAGATGTTAGTAGGGTGGAAAATATACATTTTTGTAGGTATGTTATATATGGGTGTGTATATATCTATGTAGTATAGCACGTGTATAGTGTATACAAAGTATATAATATGTTGTATATAAGTTTTGTAAACAAGGTGTGAAGACAAATATAAATACTGTTATTTTGACCTTTAGATGTATTTCTTCTGGTATTTACTGAGTAGTTAAGTTTGTTTTTGTTTTTTTTACTGACATTAGTCAGTAAGTCACCTTCTTTAGGGCAATACTTGCTCAGATGCTGTTTTCCAAGATTATTTACGACCCTGTTCTTTTGCCTCAGAATGAAACTTGCTTTTCATGGGGCACGTTTTTTGGGGGGAAAAAACAAAAACCAATTTAATTCTGCTTTGACTAGTATATAACACCAACAAGTGCTCACAGGACCCACATGATGTAAGCATAGTTTTAATGCCATAACAAAAACACAGATATTGTTCCCGTGCCTTAGCCAGGTAGTGTCGCTGACCTCTCATTATGTCCACTCTACACAATGTACTGTTAACAAGCTGAATAGATTGCAGCTGGTTTGTTTTTAGCTTGAGTCTTTTCAGTAAACACGGAGCTGCTGCTTTCCTGTCTGATGTGTGTTTAGTTTCACTTTAGTTGAGCTAAGGCAGTTTCTTTTTGAGGCAGCAGACATTGGAGAGAAGAGAACACATCAGCCAACATTAGTTTTTGGTCTTGCACATTTGCCCACCCTGGCTGGAGGTAATGAGATGCTCTATAGTATCAACAACAGTCAACGTCACGCTACTGTTTGACCAGCTGTGAGTTGAGTTTTTACTGGTGAGCTGGGTTGTAACTTCTAGGGGAGTAAGTTACTGAGTTCTGATGACTAAACTGTACCAATGTGAATACAGTTGACATCCTAGGTCCCCTTTAATTCAGTGTTTACAAACTCAAGCACTTGGATAAAGTAGCAGAATACTCTTTAGTTTGTACTTGTGTTTGAATGTTGTATACAGTCTCATGAGCTGTTCTCATCCTTTCTGTAGTTTTTTTTTTCTTTTTATCTCTGATTTTCTCACTGCGAAATGTGTCGGGTCCCCAGCTCTGATATAATGCCAAACAAACACCTGTGCTGACCTGCATCACATTGAGTGTGATGTGGGGAACGAGTGCCATCTACCCAACCAGTGAACGAGAGCAGGCAAATTTCGCTCTCCCTCAGACTCAGGCTGCCAATGATCCAGAAGTTAAGAAAAGATAACATATGAAAAGATAAGAAAATCCTTTCTTTTTGTTCTAAATCTGAAATAACATGCCAAGGCCTGCATTATCACAATAGCACTTTTTTTTGATTTATTGTTTATGCATTTTCCAATTTTCACCCCTACGAATTTAGACATGCCAATTACCCACCCCAAGTTCTCCCCATGTGTCTGCTCCGTGCCAGGGGGGAGAGATCATCCACATGTTTCCTCCGAGTCATGTGACGGATGCCTACTGCCTCTTTTCGAACTGCTGCCATTTGCATCATTGTTGTGCAGCCATCATGCTTGGAGGAGAATGCCGGATCCCTGGTTCAGACGCAATGGTCGGGAGACGCCTGCACCGGCCAGCAGCACACTTGTATTTGATGTGGGAACAGCGCCATTTCTCCACTCCACTCCCTAGAGAGCAAGCTACTTTCTCCTCACAATAACACTTTCTTGTGTATAGGAGATGGTGGTCTTATTTGGAGTACACAGTTGGTAGAACATGCTGAAGGTTGTTGCTGCAGGGTATTATCCACATTTTAAATGAGTGTGTGTGAGCATTCAAATTTCAAATGGCAGAATCTGTACTAATGAGGCTGTACCAGATACCTCTACCTAGAATACTTTATTTTTATTTATTCAAGGTTGATGATCTGTTTTTGTAAGAGGCACACTATAGCTAATGAACCCTCACACATGCACATGCTATCACACAGAAGAGAAGATTTGACCACTTTTGACCCTCTTTTATAAACCATGCTGTTCAGATTGAGTTTGGCTTGCTTGGATTGACCGCTAAGAGTCATCCTGAGGTCAGTAGGTATAGCAAGCCAGAGGACAAATGAGAGGTGTTTTTCTTTGCTAATGTAGGTGATGGATGAGGTTGTTTTGCAGGGTGAACCTGGGTGGTGGTTCCATGTGGGAGGTGAGGGTATTCCATATTGGAGAAATCGCATACAGGTTGTGTTTGGTGGAAGCAAATGGGCTTTTAAGTTGGGTGTTTATGGTTTCCTGCAGTGTGGTTGCAATGCTTCTCATCTGGAAAGAAATGCAGCTAGTCTATAAGTTGCTGCACTGCACTGCCATTTTTCACATCAAACTTTTAAAAACTAAACAATTTCATTTATTTGCTATAATTTTACATGAAGGTTACGTTACATTAACTGTACGTCCAACAGTAATAAACATTACTAAATGGTTTTAGTAATGTATCACTAATTATTTACTGACACTATTTACATGTTTAAGCTTTAATAAATATTTGACTAATGAATGAACAAAGTTATACATATTAGCACCTTTCAAGCCTAAGAACACTTTATATTCAACACTCTTTATAATCACACTTGGCACTCAAACAGTACACTACCAAAAGTGTCATCCAGTACCCTTGATTTTAGAAGAAACAATAAATTAGCAGGTGTCCCAATACTTACAGTGTGCGCAATTGGCTGCTGCTTCTCAAATGTTTTATTACTCAAATATTTAGTAATCTTTAATAATGTCATAATGATTTCAATTAATCATGAAGACCTTACTAAACCATTTAGTAATGTGTAATGTTTACTGCTGTAAAGTGTTATTCGTCAACTAATTTATCATGATAATCATTTTGCCTTTATCTAGTGCAAAAAAAAGAAATATATAAAATAAAAGGCAAATTTTATATTGTGTGTGTAAAGACACAGAAAAATATAATAAAAGAAAAGTATTCACATAAAAAGTAGAAATACACAATACATTAAAATGAAAATCTTAAAGTATAATGTTGATTGTATAAAGTACAATGTAAATTGTAACACCAAAACCACAACATGCTTTTTCAATATTTTTTGATAAGGCCATTTTATCTCCTCATACAAAATATTTTCACTTTATCAATATTCATGATATATTGCCCAGCCCTACTGGAGCATTCACAAATCATCTCAGCTGTATGAGCATTTTGGCTTATAAATCTGTATCACATCATTAACCTAATATTCCGCACTATAATAATCATGATAAATGTCTTTGTGATCAGTGTCTGCTGTTGGTGCTCAGGCTACTGAGGAGCAGTTCTCTACTTTGGAGTGAGTGGCGGTGGAGGAGGAGAGGCAGTTAAGTGTGTGCTGTAAAAGAGGAATGAGAGCAGGGAGCAAAGGTGTGAAGAATGTGTTTGTGTTTGAGGGAGAAGGCTTCATCTAGCATTTCTGCTCAATTATCGACTGATAAGATCCACTGTCTGGGCCACAGTGTGTGTCTGAGCCTGTGCGTGTGTCCTGTTCGTCTCAGGCAGCCTGGCTGTTGGCATGACACACTGCCTGCCTCATCAGCCGCAGCATGTTTTAGGAAAACTTTTGAACTGCTAAACAGTGCCACATCAAGCCCTAAAGCCCAGCTTCACCCTCAGAACAGAGGGATTGAAAGAAAGAATAATGGAAAAATGAAACGTGGCTGCAGATGGTTAATGCCCTGACACTTTGATAATATTTGTTCTGTAATATTTTATTCACTTCTAGCTGTAATAAGGTCTGGTTCGGCTACTGCTGACTGTTTGCACTTGCTAAGAGAGCAGATCTGTTATTGTGCTGGGGAGGAATCCAGCTGTGTGTGGGTGTGCTGTGTGTGTGTGTGCGTGTGTGTGGTGTTTTAGTGTTAATACCAATTAGGTTGAATATTTTCCAGACCTTTTCCAGAATGAGAATAGTAATGACTTTTGAATCCAGTTTGTTTACTACTAGCAGTCAAAACATTCTCAATCCTTTGTTTTAACACATTCATAACTACTACATCGCTGATTAACATACCTACCACTATGCACACTTAGCCTTCAGTACCATGAAACATTCCCAGACACCCCATGTCTCCTGGAAGACTTACCCCATTATTAACAAAATTAAATGAATTCATTTTAAGCTTGTGAATCAGGATCAGGAGCTTCCACTCACAGACATGATACACATAACAATCAAAAACAAGGCCTGCCCTAATGTAACCAGCCATCAAGCATCAACGAGTAAAGCAGGGGACCTACTCACAGTCACAGACACACACACACACACACACACACACACACACACACACACATACACACACACACACACACACACACAATACAGTAGTTATACTGTTCTAGCACCAAAAATGTTCACAAACTACAGGTTACATCTTCATTCATAATATAGTGAAATATTGATAATATATTTGTTCATTGTTTATTTAAATTGAGGAATAATTAAATACTCTATTGCTGACCAATAGAGAGAGCAGACCACTGATCTTCCTGTAGTTCTGAGGACACAGTCATATGAAGATGGGTTCCCCTTTAGAGCCTTGGTTCCTCTCAAGGTTTCCTCCTCTTAGTCTGAGGGAGTCACTGTTGCGCGCTGGCTTGATCAATTGAGGATGGACCCGGATTTCTGTAGAAGTCACTGTAAAATTCACTATATAAATAAAGTTTGACTGATTAATTGATTTTGTTTTAATATATTTTAAGAAGCTTAGATTATATTCTTTCTGTTCTGCACAGTTGTTTATTATTGTAGAGGCAAATAAATAAAGATTTAGCCTATTTTATATCTGTGTTAATCATTCAATCAATTAATCAAATCTTTATGTAGCAGACCAATTCAGACCAATTAAAATACATGAATACTTTTTCATAAGTGATTGATTGAGCAAAATAATTAAAACTAAAAAAACTAAAATGCTAAATAAAAATTAAATAGATAATATAAACAATATGTTAAAAACATTAGCAGTGGAGAAAAAAAAGATCAGCTATAAAAATATATATATAATTAGTGGAATAAAATAATACAACAAATAATTAAACAAACACTAAATAAAAAGTTAAAGAATTAATTGTTATATTGTGTTTTGTAAAGTTTGTGATTTTAGTCGATATTGGTGCTTTAAGTCTCTCACACATGGTGAGGCGTATAGCTTATTAAATTCAACAATGGGATCAGACTATACTAAAATACTGATAAGCAGAGTCTATGTATTGTCATCAGTTCAAATAATAATAATAATAATAATAATCCCTACGGAAGATCCAGGATTCTCCCGTTTATGGATAACATCTTCCTGATGTCCACAAATTCTTCAGTGCCTCCTGGAAATTAAAGAAAGCAGCAGGTGCCACTGATTCCGAGAGAATGACTGAGCTGTTAGTGCATCGTCCCCCTCCAGCCTCACACAGTCAGATCAAAGTTAAACTCCTTCATCACTTAAACAAGCTCTTTTACCATCTCTTCTCTGTAAGCTTTTCTCAGTGCAGTTATTCTTGTTTCTATTGTCTGCTGATATTAAGCTGCTGCTTCTCTCAGCTGTTTTAAGGCCGTGTGAAAGAATCATTAATTGTAGAAGCCAGATGAGTAACTGTATTCTGTGATATCCAGCTCAGTCTGAGCAGTGCAGTGAGTCAAAGGAATGTGACTCTGCCCACCTGCCCTCCCTTTTTTTTTTTTTTTGTTTCATCTGCTCTTCTTAGCCACATCTTGAATGTTGTTCTGGATTTTGATCCCATGTCATAAAACAGACACTTTTCTTCTACTCTCTCTTTCTTGTCTCTTCTCCACTTTTTATCACTGTTCATTTTTATCTGTATATGATTAAGATGTTTCTATCATGGGGAAACGAGAAGAAAAAGGGAGAGAAAGAAAAATGTTTCAACAGCATCTGACACATGGTATCGTTAAAGAAACTGAACAATGAAGTCGTGAAACACCAACCTTCACTTTCTCATGTGTTTCTTGTCGTTCTTCTCACCGGGATGGGACGTGAAATATCGATGGCGGCTAAAAGCATCACTAACTTCTGTCTGCTTTCCGTTGGGGATGTGTGCTCCAGTGAGATTCACTGACACCCCTGGAAACACATGCATACATGCTGACACGCACACACATCCATATGTTCATTGTGTGAGTCCATGTGTATTGTGGATTATATACGATCCTCAGGATAGGACATCCCATGAAAACCTTTGGTTTTTTTTTATCAACATGGATCTTTAATCTAAATTTTGACTAATGCAGGCAAATTGCAAACATTTCAAACCACTGCCGACATGGCCAGGTCAGGCTGTCCTGACAAGTTCAGCCCAAGAGCCAGACCACAAGATATGTAAAGTCGCCAACAATCTGAATATTTAATCACAGGACTTACAGGTAGCTCTCGCCACAGCTGATGTCAGACAGACATCAGGGCGAGTCATAGACATGTTTCTGCACAAACTAAAACACAGCATTTGGAGCACAGCACCTCATACCAGCTGTGAAGCATGGAGGTGGAAATGCTTTACTGCAGCGGGCCCTGAAGATCTCTTCACGATAGAATCCACTGTTAGTTCTTCACCGTATCGGAGTGCTTGAGGAAAAAGGTGAGACCCTCTGTGGAGAGACAGAAACATTACGTAGCTGAAAGAAATCTGCATGAGAATGGGATAGTTCCTTCATCCAGATGCAGACTGGTATAGGATTATAGGAAACATCTAATTGACGTTAGGATGTCCTAACTTTTCCTCAGAAGAAAAGGACATTTTCTGTTCATGAGTTTGCTTTGCTTCTGATGGAGAGTCTGTCACATCTGTGTGTAGAGGCACTGTGGTCATCACCAAGATCAACAGCTTGTTGTCATGCTTCACACTCTCTAGAAGGCCTGGTGTCATGGTATGGGGTGCAGGTTTGTCTGATGATGGATAAACGTTGATCTTCATTGCAGGCACGTCGACAGCCTGTTCCATTAATGAGGTCCTATTGATACTGTATGTGTGCATATGTGTATAATACATATAATGAATATATGTCCATTTACTTTGGGTTGAACACACACACACTTGGGTTGTGTGTGTGTGTGTGTGTTCAACCCAAAGTATGCCAAAGAGGACTGTAGTGAAATAGTGAGAGTAATCCATTCAAAAAGGGCTTTATTTGTCAGTAGGAGGGAATAATGTGAAGCAGGCCACTGAACAGCAGTGATTTATGGTGGAGCATTCAGACAGATGCTTGGAGTATCAAGGCACAGCTGATTAGCCAATACACTTAGAACCAGATAAATGACTTTGTGTTGCTACTGTGTGTGTGTGTGTGTGTGCGCGCTCGCGCCTATCTGTGTGTTTATGATTCCCTTCTTTTCTCTTCTCGCAGAGTTTGCTGTCAGTTCATGATACATGGCTCAGAAGAGCTACGAGCCTGAGCCTTCCCACAGATTGAACTGATGATGAAGATTCAGGAAAATCAACAGCTCAGCCAAGAATAAGGAGCCTCTGGTGAGTGTCTTTCTTTTTTTCTTTTGCAGACACCCATACATACAGACATTGATACGTATTCGCTGCTTTCACCTGCTGATTGTCCCATTAATATAGCCGAGGGTTAGTGACATGATACGCTACCTTTATATGGAATCAATTGGAATGTCATGGCCCACTGTTATCCTGGACCAGCAGGAAATGCAGGAGGTGGTAGCAGGTGATGGAGCAACTTCTTGAGCGAGGCACTTAAGCCCTAATCAGTGAGGTGGCTGCCCACAGCTCCATTGTGAGTGTGTGTTTACTGCCACAGAGGGGTGAAGTGTGAGTTCAGTTGTTCAGCTGTGCACTGTCAGTACAGTGTGTTCTGATTGTGATGTGACACTGGTCTCAGTATTTCAGCAGCAGAGTGAAATGTTTAAGACTTTAACACTTTAAATCATTTTTCATTGGGTCCTGGGTATTTTTGTGTGGAGCGTGCCAACTTACGCAATCTGCAAACTAGCATGGTAGGATGTTTGATTACGGTTTCTGGTCCACAGGCCTACTGAGATCTTGGAAAGCTTGAGACCGAGGAAAACAAAAGTACTATGTGTACATGGCATCCCCTTCAACCCTAGGTTAATTTTTCAGCTATCAATCCGAAAGCAGCAACTATTGTGAATTACTCTGTAAATGGTTGGTTTTACTACCAGAGCTGAGAACCACTTCAGATTAGAATTGAAGGCATAGAAACAGCTTTCGTTGTAAAGGATAAAGGTAGGTTGCAAATGGCCATAACAGAAATACATGTTTTTGGCATGTAGCCCCATACAAACATTATAAATGAACCTCAAATCTGTGTTCAGACTTAAACACACTCCACACACTACAAATTATACCATACGCACTCCTATACATCAGTTACCACATACTCTCAGCTCACAGAACAGGGCTACTTACCATGCTTGGCTCATACTTTACTTTTAGCTTGTATCCTCCTTTTCCGGAGTGACCACATATCCTCCACCTCGGACATTAAAGCATTTCCACACCAACCTACACACACATACGCATGCACGCACTGCCCTTCACACACACATGCTCTTCCTCCATAACACTGGTGGGTAGCAGAGTGTGTTTCCTCTCTCCCTACCCTGCCTTCACGCTTGTCAATCATTCTCTTGCGATTATTACGCCACTTCTCTTCTGGACTTCCTAGACCCCTCCCTTCTTTGATCTGGTTCATGTGTGAACTGTCCTGTTCTGAGCGTTGCCTTATTTTCACAATCTGGTCACCGTGGTTACCCAGACATCTCTCTCTCTCTCTTTCTCTGGCTCCAGGCTGGAGTCCACACCTAAAAGACAGGAGTAGGTTATGGATACCTACAGGAATTGTGGGATTTGTAGTTGTGTTTCACTGTAATGGGTACCTTTCCAGTTTTGATTCTGGAATGTTCTTTCGTTCCTATTTTAGCCTAAAGCTAATGTAACCTTGTGCTCACACAGACCATAATGACATTTAGACTATAGTGGAGAATGCAATTATCTTTTCCCCACATATGTAGTGTCTTGATGTTTGTTGTTGTGGTCTCTAAATGATTTGGACTGTGGCCTGTCATGTGTGATGGGAAGTAGTTTAGCTCAGATGGTCAAAGTTCAACTTTGAATATTTGTGGCTTTGAAGGAAATCAAAGAGCTGTGAGTGCTCTGGTTCCTGGCATATGGGAATTTTTTCTTGAATCTTGTCCTCAATGTTTGGGGAAAAAGGAATGTGTGTGTGTGTCTCTGTGTGAACCAAACAATATTAATGCATTGCAGGGTTGCAAGGAGAAAGCTGCTGCTATCCAAAAAGATGTCAAACATTGCGGCCCATCTGCAGTTTACTAACGATCACATACAGATGCTGGCTGCTATTAGTATGGACCAGTGTTTTGTTGACAGATAATTCTATTTGGTTTAAATGAAAACATTGCATTCCATTGCATGAAACACAATGGTGGTAGTATCACAGTATAAACCTTTTTGCTGCATCTGGGTCAGGACTGTTGCCATCACATGAAACAATGAATTCTGGAATAATGGGCTTATGCAAATTTAAAGTGACACAATTTTGGGACATCTTACACTGCTCAAATGGCAAGGCAAAAATGTTTGGAACAACTGACACTATATGAAAAGGCCTGAAGTGCGCTATTGGGGAGGAAATCACCAACATAACATAGTACAGAGTTGAAATTACTAAAATTACTTCAAATCGATGTGCAGGACTAATCACCAGTTAGTGGAAACTCTAATTTGCATTTGTTGCGCTACAATGGTCTCATACCATAACTTCTGTGGCCATTCACAGATATATAATATTGGACCATTTTCTTAAAAATGAGAAGGTGTTAATGTTAAAGGAGGAGCCTTTTTATATAAACCTCAGACATTAGTTTGATTTGCTTTTGAATGTTGAAGTAAGTGGTATCTCCATGGGGAGCTGAGGCCTTCAGAATGAAGTTCGTAGATGAATGAGTCCGAGAAGGGATTTGAACCGGTTTCACTTCCGCAAAATAAGAGCAGATGACAAGAAGCGTAAAAAAGTGTGCAACAGTCCTAAAATGGTCAAACTCTGGCACCTTACCATCAGAGAGAGACCAAACAAGTCTGAGTAATTTCCTCTGTACATATAGTACACTGTCATTTTTAGGTTTATTTTTTATTTTTTAATGTATTTATTTTTATATACTCTCATCATCAAAAATGTAGATGCACAAATAGTTGCACCCAGAACAAAGTGTCAGATTGAAATGCTGTCTGGAATGATGATAACAGTTATCAGGAACAATAAACGACTAAAAACACAAAGACTGGTATGATCAATATTTATTGAGCTAGAGTCTCTCAGTATGGCGTTGGATATAATGCAACATGCCAGACATTTCAGTATGGAGTCCTTTCTAATGGTGTCATCGGGGAAATCCATGCCATACAGCTTAAATATTTTCACTCAGGGTGGAGTGTTGATAGCACGCCCAGTATCTCCACACATAGGGACTGATGATATGACTGGCCATGGCATAGGATCTTTGTCTCCAAGGAAAGCTCATGAGACAGCAGCAATATGCAGACACGTGTTGTACTGTTTGAAGAGCACTTTAAAGTGTGAGTTCAGAAAAGGTAGGGCCACTGGTTGTAGCACCTCATTAACATAACACTGTTGTAATGGGGTTGTAAAAGTGCCTGTAATGAAGAGTAAAGGTGATCTGGCACCAGGCGTTCTTGGCACTGCTCGTGCTGCCTCCACACATGGATTTGTTGTTTGTCTTCACCAAGACAAAAGTGGAACTCATTAGTGAAGATGACCTGCTGCCCTTCTGAATGACCCCGTGACAGTCTGGCACAATAACATTATAGTTGTACATTGCAATCGGTTTGTTGCTTCTAAGTGCAACTGTACACACACACACACACACACACACACACACACACACATGCAAAGGCAAGACACACAGTTGCACTGCACTGAATTGAATCTAATGTGAACTTGTACTTCATACAATCAGACTCAGACACTTAAAAATGGACATTGTACAAAGAGGCCCATAGACTTTAACTTACTACAATTTTCCCTTCACCCTCCCCTCACGCTGCTCTGCGGAGGGTCTGTGAGTATGCTTTGCTCTCGGAGACTGATTCATCAATTTATGTAATTGTGATTAGTCGTGTGGATCGGATTCAGTAGCACTGATTAATTGCTATCATTTTTCAGACCATGACATCACACAGCATTTCAGAGTAATGAAGACAAGGGAGGGGGGGAGGTTCAGGCCTCATGACTTCGGGGATGGACACAAATGTAGAGGCACACGCAGACGAGCGCACACATTTCCTTTGGTAACCTTAGCCTTCTGATTTATTAGCAGAAATGGTAGGGATAGAATAATTGGGTTTGGAAGAGTATGTGCACACACATGCACACACATGTTGGGCAGAGAGAATGAGTCCAGTCAAGGATTTTATTGAAAGAATGTGCTGTTTTGGATAATGTTACTGAGGGTCTAGAAGGAAGGAGAGAGCGAGAGAGAGAGAGAATGTGTGTGTGTGTGTGTGTGTGTGTGTGTGTGTGTGTGTGTGTGTGTGTGTGTGTGTGTGTGTTTACTGCTTGAAATTGAAATACTGAGTCCTACATAGATTTTCAGACTGACTAATAGGAGAATTGTAGACAGTGCAGATGTTTGCCAGCAAGAAGATTTGGCCGCATTTATTTCTGGCAAGCTTTCTGACTTCTGGGTGCATATTCTGCATTTAAAATGGAACTTACCCAAGAAATATTTAATGCCTAAATCGAGAACTCTGTGTAGTAGTTTTTATGACTTAATTTAATGCGCCTCTTTAAAAACATGCCAGGTAATAATCTATATCTGCAGCTGGATGCCTACCCTCCCTTTGCCTTTTGCTTAACACAGCTTCTGCCTGCTAATCGCTTTACACAGAATCAATTTCCTGAAATTGTTCTTTTAGTGATGCCACAAAAGAACTGCTTTTGCTTCCATAAAAGAAAATCTGTTTGCAGTAGTGATGCGTAAGTGTGAAAACCCTTTTAACTCTTACAGCCTGAGATGCACACATTGTGGGCAAACACATAACATATTCAAGTCTTCCTATCTCGGGATTAAAGTAACCTACAGACATGATGCACGTCATAGTAAACAAGACCTTCACCTGTCTATCCATCTTATCATTGTTTGGTGAATTATCAGTGAGTAATCCAGCTCGGAAAACAGCTAATTTTCATTTGTTTCTAACTCAATTAAATCCCAGTTTAAATGCCAAAGAGCTTCCAGTGAATGTTTACTGCTCTGTCCATGTGTATGCAGATCAGGGTGGGGCTAATGACTGGTCACTGTCCCAGATGCTGGGTTACAGAGGACACTGTGATAGGGATGGCAGTTTGCCCTCTTTCTTTGCTCACACAATTTCAGAATAAAAGTCTTGAGGAGGGATAATACTGATAAATACATAAGTAAAAATGTTTTTTTGGACCACTGTCAGTTCGTCTGAAGAACTAATCAGTCTAATCATTACAAAATTCATCAACATTATTTAATTTTCAGCTAAAAAAACAAGGAAATTGGATCAAAACATGGTCAAAATTCAAATATCTAAGTTGTGTGAATAATTCCAAATTAAGGCGTATTAGTGTAGCCTAGGATCCTGAAAATATCTGGCATGTGAGACTCCTTTAAATGCTTTTTTTTTTGTGAATATAAGAAATGTCAACTATGAAAGCATCCTTCAAACCTGGCATAGGGCTCTAAAGATTAAAGGTCTAAAGAACCTATATTAACCTTAATGAAAGGTTTCTTAACAATCTCACATCTCAGTAGTCTGAAGCAAAAATGGTTCTTCACTCTAAGTGGCTTTGCTCCATTTGAAGCCTTTTTAAGTGTTTAAAGCATTTCTACACAGTCAGAGGAGTTTTCTCAAAGAGACAGCTGAAAGCCTAGCTCTCATTTTGTCCCTCTTCATCTGTTTTGGAGTGTTTTTGTACAGACTGACTCACTGGCCAGCAGTGCCAGTCTTGATGTCTATAACTGCCTGTTTTCTCGATCACTGTGACATCCTTCAGTGGCAGTTTATCATTGTGCCTGTCTGGCAGCTGCTTTGAGAAAGTGCCCAGGCTGAGTTTTACACCATAGAGGACTGTCACAGCGTGTGTGTCTGAGCCACTCTACCACCCACTGTGCCGTAACCCTGACGCAGTGATGCTGTGAGGAGGTTCCATCTGTAATCAATAATATCCAATCCTCTGATTCCTGCCATCCTGCAAATGTGCCATCTCTGCAAGTAGTTTCCAAACACTCATCAAAGGCTTCCACTTGCTAGTCTGCCATGTAATGGTCCTCACCCCCAGGGTTCGTTTATGTAAGAGCCACATGAAAATATTTGGTTGTTTAGGTTCCAGTTTTATATTGAACATCTAACAGAAATCCTTCTTTTCGAACTGGAACACCATATTTTTTTGGATGTAATCCATTTTAAAAGCTATAGGCAGCCTCAGATTTCTTTTTCTCCAGTCCACGTAGGAGACTGAGCAACCAAGGTCATGTTCTCTGCACTTTTTAAGAAGTGCATATTTGATTTATTAGGGTTCATTAATAGCTGGTTGTTTTACATTACAGTTTTTAAATGCATCTGAATATATCATGGTTCACACTGGGCCAAAGAATAATTCCAGATTACAGGGCTTGTAGACTGCTTATAACCTTCATGCAAACCTATGTCCAAACTGAAAACTGGACGGGAAAAAACAGCTGCCACAGAAACACTCTGCTTTGCCAGCCGTTGCACTTCATTAGGTCACACCAGGCTTCTGATGTATACAATCACTAGCAAAATTGTATTTTTTCAACAGGATTCCCTGCAAAGACCTGCCACTTAGCAGCTTATGCCAATCAAGTATTAACCATGGTGAACTTTGATATGCAAATAGTGCTTCTGTGCTGAACTCAGTAGGAACAGCCCAGTTCTGAAGACCCAAAACTGGAAAAGTGCTAATATTAGTCACATTTAAACACTGGTTCTAAATAAAGTGATAAAAGAGAGAGGGCCTAAGTACACAGTCAGTCAGGAGGCAGTATTATCATCCTTCTGCGTTTCCCTGTTTAATGTAAGCTTGCCAACCTGTTAATCACTAAGTATCCTCCTTGGCTGATATGAGATGGCACATAAATCAGCCACATATCCCGAAAATGGCAGGTCTATAAATAATTTTCTACTGAAACTCAATTCGAAGCATTGTACTCATACGCAGTTATACGCAGTTGTGTTATACGCAGTTGTAATCTAGAACCTATTGCATGGTACTTTACTGTAGTGAGCATACGATAATATGGCATAATTATGTTGACTTTTGTGTTTTCGTATTTATGAAGCTAAGCTCAGATCCACCGAGATCACACCATTGCGGGCAGTATTTCTATGATTTTTCCTGTGACTGGCTGTGCAGCACTGAGCTCTCTTCCAGCTTTGACAAACTGCTTTGAAAAGTGTTGATACTTTTTATCATACATATACAATTTTCAGTTCCACATTCCACATATTTCTTAGTTTTGGGGGAAAAAAGTGAACAATTACATTGAACCTAAATATATATTTAAGAGAAGCAGTGTGGAGCATAAACAGTGTATTAATTAATAATGTTAATTATCATCAGATAGAGCAGTTCCTTGATATATTAACAGAACATCATGTTACAGATTTTGTTTCAATACCAGTGAACCCTGTTATTAAATGAAACATTTGATAAATAATTAATTAACCCTTGTCATTTTTATTATATAATGTGTTATACTGATCTAATGGACTATGATTTATTGTAGGAAAAGGATGAAGATCCAGTAATGTTTCTCCTTACGTTTTTCTTTCTTCAATGAACATCTTTCCCACTACCCCCCCGACCCACCCGGTCCCACCCCGACCCACCCGGTCCCACCCCGACACACCCGGTCCCACCCCGACACACCCCGACACACCCTGTCCCACCCCGTCCCACCCTGTGCAAAGCAAAAAACAGGAAAAAACACCTGTACTAAGTACATTAACAGACTTCAACATGCTAATGTTTGATATACACTTGATTAAAGTCTTATTGTATGGGGTTTCAGTCGTGAGCCTCATCAAAACCAACTGCCTGTTTGTCAGAAAGGGGTTGCCATGTTTTAAAGAAGATACCATCTGTATTAGCAAAGTATAAAATTATAGCAAAGTCTCTCCATATGCAGCACATTTCCCAAATCTCTAAACCACTGCTGGAAAGCCTCCACAGACTTCGCCTCACTTCTGCTGTTATAAGGTAAGGCATTTCGCCAACAGTGTACAAAAATGAAACCAATCTATGTTTTTTTTTTTTGTTGTTTTTTTTTTGTGACCTTTGCTAAAAAATTATTTTTTCTTGGAATTCAGGGCATGAACCTTCTTAGTTTCCTGTTAATATAATCTTGCAAAGAACTATCGGCTCATCTATTCTTAAGTTTCTTTAGATGCATTTTCTTTAAACATTGTCAAGAAAGCTTGTAAAATGTACAAGAACTGCAGTTTCCTTTGGCAGCTGATGGTTGGCTCTTCATGGCAGTGAAATCCTCGCAGTGGTAGTGGACCGAGTCTCGATGGAGACAGAGATGCCAGAACACGACTTATGAGTTCAGAAGAGTTAAAGGAAAAGTGTTTTTGAGCACTTCGGCTGAAATTTGTCATATTGAGCCTTGGAAGCCACCGTTAGACTCTCAGAAATGCGATACTTCACAGTGTTCTCATTTTCCTTCCAAATCCATTTGTTGATGACACTTGGCTTTGTTGAAGCCTGTTCTCAGTTATTTTTATAGGCTGTGTTTGTAAAGCCACATTTTAGTTTGATATGTTAGCTAATGTACTGAATGTCATAATATCTTTCTGGTAGTCTGACTGGTGTGATTACCAGTATGGTAAAGACATGATAATTGGGAAGCTATATTTGTATGTGGTATCTGAAATCAGATCTTGCTGCTATTAGTGAAGCTGTCTTGCGTTCATATGTCCCTGTCTGGTGTCTTACATTGAGTATCGGGTGATTGAGATTGGAATTTTGTGTTGTGTAGATAACACAGAAGTCCATCCAGCACATGAATGTGCATTAACCCTTCCAATTTAGGTATAGTGTCCCTTCAAACCTTCATTTTGGCCTTCATGTTGAGGTTCGGCCTAAAGCTAGACGGATTCCCACAGTGAATTAACTCGTAAAAAGACAAATCAAACAAATTACCCTGTGTTTATTTATTGTACCTGATCCCCTCCTGTGTATACACAACCAGATCCTCATTCTAGTCCTTTCTTTTCCTTTTTCCTGTTGTACCATCTCATTTTTAACGGCTATGGGAGAGATTTTTCATGTGTTTATGTTAGCTTAGATAAGGTACACTAAGGTAATGTCGTTTTCTGAAATAAATGTAGGCACAAATTACATTAGGCAGAGACAGCAGCACACATGTTAGTGTTTTTGGAGTTAGATCTATGCGCTCAGCTCAGTGTGGATACATCATTTGTCTGACAGCTCGGACGTAGGGTTTGGAGCCTCTGGATCACACACAGAGCATATCTGAAGTGGAAGGTTAGATAGCAGAAGCTTCTGCTAGTTTATAACTGTCCTGCTCAAGACTCAATTTACCACATTTGCGAATGTGCCCCTACATTTAAAATCAGTTAATTTAAAAGCACAACAATAAACAACTTTTCCTCACAGGTGTTAAAAGTGATCAGATTTATAAACTTCTTTTTAAAGAAAGCTGAAATTCTATGAAACATTTGTACAGTAAGTATCCGGGCCGGGTCGCGGGGGCAGCAGTCTAAGCAGGGATGCCCAGACTTCCCGCTCCCCCGACACCTCAGCCAGCTCCCCAGGAGGGACCCCGATGGGGTTCCCAGACCAGCCGAGAGACATAGTCCCTCCAGCGTGTCCTGGGTCTACCCCGCGGTCTCCTCCCGGTGGGATGTGCCTGGAACACCTCCCCGGGCAGACGCCCGAGCCACCTCAACTGGCTATATATATATATATATATAGTACAAACAGAATTATTCACTATTAGATTCATTAACAGATTATACAGAATTTCAGCAATAAAACAATAAAACAAAAATATTTAAATATCTAAGCTCAACAAATATAACATAGTGCATGTAAATTCCACAAAATGCCACTTCAGTTTCAGCTACAGAATTATTCAACCCCTTTATGCCTTCATTACTTAGTAGAGCCCTTTTTGCTGTTCGGACCTGCTGCAAACATGATACATAGCTAGACACCAGCTTCCGACCGTGTTCCTCAGGAATGTTAGCCCATTCCTCAACATAAGCGTCCTTACAGAAGACATAGGGTTTCCTGATTGATTGAATCCATCTTGCCCTCCACACTTTCACTGCTTTCATTACAAGCAAAGCATCCCCAGTGCATCATCGAGCAGCACCATGCTTCACTGTAAACAGGTTGTCCTTTTCCGCATGTTCTTTATTCTTCCTTCTCCACGGCAATCTAAAACTTCCTTTTGTGTTCAACTATTAATGCAAGTATTTTTTTTTTTTCATAATAACTATTTTTTATATAATTTAATTTCAGTTCTATACAACCACATCAGTCGTTTCAGAATCTTCTACAGCTCTGTTGTTCTTCTGGATACATCTAACATGTCGTCTTTGCAGCTTTGTGGTCTCCTAGCCTATTAAACGTAATGCTGCACCCAAATGTTAAGCAGTACCATAGTAGAACAAGTTTGGTTCCATAAAGAACCAGATTGACCTTTCTAGATTTTCCTTGGTGTAAAATGTCTTTCTCACACTCAGATTTCTCATTATAACAGCTCTTTGGGGAACCGTAATGGGTTCTTTTATATCATCACTGTTTTTAGTAGTGTGCTGATTATTTGAAACCTGGGTGTTTGAACAAAAGTAGCATATTTCAATAATTTTATATACTTTTATACACATGAGATTTTATACTTTTGAGCAAGAATTTTAAACATATAGGTCCACTGTAAAATGTCCAGGATCCTTGAGGAAATTTGAAACTCTGGAGGAGCCTCTTAAAGTGCTTCAAGGAACCTTTAATAAAAGGATGAAGGTTTTTTGATGGTTCCTTGAAGCACTTTAAGAGGTTTCTCCACAGTTTCAAATTGAAAAACTTCAAGAAAAAGGTTTCTTGAAGCACATTTCTCAAAGAAAATGCAATTTGCATGCAATACAAACAGTTCTTACACTTTGATCTGAATTTGATTGCGATTTTACACTTTTAAAACGAGTAACTTCCCAGTACTCTCTAACAAGCATTATTGCCCATCAGTACAAGCAGAGAAACATTCTAGGTGCTGACCTTTTCACAGGACCTTAAGTGAGGTTATCAGTGGGCATCAAAAGTTGAAGGCTAATGCCTCAGTTGTCTCTCGGTTCCGAATGCTCTCTTCCTTCCTCTGCCTAGCCTGACCCTGGCATATTTCTGGCTATCCATGTTTCTGTTTCCATGTTCTCCTATATAATATTACAGGCAATTTGGGAGGTGTATGAGCACACTCACTGGCACACACATACATGCACACTGAAGTCTTTGTGTAATGAAGTCTCTGGTTGTCCTGGGAAGGCATTTCCTGATGTAGTTACAGAAATAGGAGCTGACATCTGAAAGTGCTGTTTTCTTGGTGAGAAAATTACAATGAAAACAGACTTAACAAACACATCTAGCTACTGAAACCACTGGTCATTTATTCGTACACACACACACTCAGCACCAAAGCTACAGACACTTGCATTCACAAACAAATACAGTTTAATGATATGATAGAGTGAAATTCTAGGCTGAAGACACACATGCATACAGACACTCCTGTACTTGTCTGTGACTCCGAGGGAACCCCGTTAAGTATGTTTTCACAGCGAGTGCATAATGAGAGTGTCTAGCCTTATTGAACATACTGGAGGAGACATGAAAGATGAAATCGAGCATTTTATCCCAGGCCTCCACTTCCCTTTCCCCCTCATTCCCATTTACTTCCACTCATTCCCATACATTCCCATCCGTTTAAGGCTCATTCCAGATCTCAGCCCTTCAGTAGGAATTCCTCAGCCATTATTCATATAATGAGATGCAATTTTCCTTTTTTAACATAATACCTGTTAATGATGGAGCCATCAGAAAAAAAGTGCTAAAGCAAGTGTGTGTGTGTGTGTGTGTGTGTGTGTGTGTGTGTGTGTGTGTGTGTGTGTGTGGGGGGGGGTTATGAGTCATGAATTCAAGTTACAAATTGACCAACTGTCTTGCAGTAGGTCATTAAGAGGCCAAATTGAAAGTCTCAGTGCAGAGCAGGACCTAATGCCAAGGTTAGGCCCGTCTGTGTGGAGGTGGTCCTACTTTAATATGTTGTATTTCAATGTGTGTTTTATGTTGATACTGGGTGTGTAAGAAAATATTAATATATAGAAGTATCTCAGTATTATAATATTGTATTGACTCTTAAGAACACAGAGTTGGTTTTTCAATTATTAGTTTACATTTTGTGGTGAGTTTGAACCTTGACTGCTAGAAAGTGGTGTTTTATTCCCACTGTTCTGACTGGATAAATAGTAAAGATTTTCTGCGTGTGATTGTGTGACTTGTGATCATGATTATATCATCTTGCTTACAATATCACAATATATCGCAGTGGATTGAATTGCAACCCCTTTATCGTAATATTTATTGAATCTATGTTTTTGCGAGAAAAAAAACACTGTTGATAATTCTTACCCATGTTTTCTAACCAAAAATCAAATTTACTTTAAATAAAAATGAAATAACCAGGAAATTGATGGTTAACAGTTGCAGTATTACTGCTTAAAGTGTGTGGGTCCATAATTGCTTCAGAAACGTCCTCTACTCTTGAGCTTTTTGAGCTTTATCCATCACTCCAGTTGCAAAGCTGCTAATTCAAATGAGGGGGGAACCTAAAAATCACTGGAACCTAAAATTGCTGTTAGAATTTTGTTGCATTCAGCTATGAGTTTATTAGTGAGGTAACCCAACACACTAGCTCTTCATCAAAATACACAGTTGCACTGCTCAAAATATCAGTGCTGGGGGGCTTTATATACCTCTAGCCCGTGCTTGGCATTGTGAAAGGTCACCATAGGCCATTCTATTGGTACAACTTTGAAGATCATTCAAACTGTGTTTGTGCTTTTATAGACTGTTAAAGTAACTGAATCCACTCTTTAGAAGGAATTTACAGACATGCAGTGTATTGTGTTGTGTAAAAGTTTACACTGTCGCACCTAAAGACACTTTCTTTCTTTTAACAGTGGTTTTAATCACTCACTGTGATTTTTCAAAGACTGAGAATCGTGCAGGGTCACCCTTTGCAAGACTGCAACTTGATTCCTTTTGAGATTATCTACCATCATGCTCTTGGTGGAAAATAACAAAAGGAGCAATTGTTGAACAACGGAGCAGAAACAGCATTTGGCCACAGCTGTCGTTTGCAGTAGTCCATGTCTCACCTAACTGCCAAAGATGTTCCTGTATCCACTTTGCTGCTTCCTGTTTGATGCTGGAGAGAGCTCAATGTTTGGTTATTCACAATATCTATGTCACAGTTTGCATGAGCTATGAAACGTTTTATTTTATTGGAATGTCAAGATGATTAAAAGACAGATAAGAAAGCTGACTACCTTACAATAAACAATCAAGGTGACCGGAGTGCGAATCTAGTGAGACTCACATCATTTTGTTCCAACGTTGGATTTAAAATCGCTTTGGTTGTTTGGTGTAAAGCCTGGCATTTGCTGAAATGATTCTAATGTACTGTTGAACATGTATCACCTTTCTTACAGTGTGACAGTAAATTGCAGTACGTTGAATAGTAGTTATACCATAGCATAACTATGTTTTTGTTAAAAAAAAGTGTGAAAGCTTAAAATAAGAAGCCAATGTCATTTGCTATATTTAACCATTTGTGACCCCATGCCTAGAACAGAATGATGCATCTGGATTTAACCTTAAAATATTTATAAAAGTCATGTGACCTCTTTATCATCATAAAAAAAAGCACTAATGAGCTCATAAATTAATTATTTGTTCATTTGTAATCAGTATTCAAAATTGGGTTTCAGCTTGTGTGGGTTAATCGAACCCCAGTGAAAGACACCGTTCAGAACATGTATACTGAGGCAGAAGCTGAATGGCTGGTTTGAATGGATATTTAAAACACGCATTTCCACACAAACTTCTCTGGATATGAAAATGTGAATATTTGCTGTTTAGGTGATTTGTCAGCAGCTGGCCGGTTGAGGTGGGCATGTTTTTGGCGTGTGTGTGTGTGTGGTGCGTGTGTGGAGAGCAGGACTGACTGATAGAGCTGCATGTGCTCCTCATCTCTCCACGCTCCATACAGATTAAGTGATTCACTTTTGGCCGTCTTTACAATAACAGTCATAAGCGTTTATGTGTCGGAGTGTGCGCATATGGACCTGATCACCACAGCAACTGCCCGCTGAGGATCGCCTTACTGATGAGTAATTTGGGCCGCCATGGCCTCTGATTCCACCTCATTTTCCTCTTAGCTCTCCAGCTCCCTCTCTGTTTCTGTGCTTTCTGTTTTCCTCTCTGTCCATCTTTATGCTTAAGTTTCCAGTTAACCTCACTGCCTCTCACTGTTTAGAGTTTATTTATTGGCTGGAGCGTTCTTTGTTAGAAGAGAGAAAAAGACCTCACAAATGAGTGAAATCAATTGTTTTACGATTTCAGTATCGTCATGCATAAACCTCGCATCTCCGTTTTTGATGTTTGTCATTCTTCTGAGTGATGGGAGCAAATAAAAAGGTTTCCATAAGATGGAAGTCGAGCGTTATTTAAAAACTTTAAAATCTTCATGTAACTAACATCGTCTCAGCACTTATCTTGCACTGCTAATATCCTGATATCAATATAAGTATTCATATATTGCCCAGTCATAATGTGAATCTGATCCCGTCATGATGATTAAACACTTTTCACAGAGAAATCCAGGTTTGGTTTGGGGTCTGACTACGATCGGGTTTGAGTTTGGAGGCCTCATGTTGAGGCCTTCATATCTACCTTTGCTGTGGAGCAACACACTAGCCCAAATGCTGGTGTGATGATCTGGGGAGCCATTGCATAAAAGAGTCGCTCACCCCTAGTAGTGAATCGAGGGACACTTACAGATCAGTGATATGTGCAGGACATCCTGTGGCCACATGGTAGGGCTTCCATCCATTTTTACAGGATTAGTGTTCACCCACACATAGCACAGGTTTCAATATAATGTCACTGCTAGATTGCAACACATGACCTGCCAAGTCACCAGATTTATCGCCAATCAAGCATTTATTGGACCATCTGGAATGCCACCTTTGCTAACCTATAATAGGGCAGGACCTACAGGCCCAGCTGCAACATCTTTGGGCAAATGTGCTGAATAGTGCCGTACAGAACCTTTATTCTTCCATGCCCAACCATGTTTTGTCATATATCAAGGCTACGGGGCAGTCCAACAGGGTACCAGAGTGTATGGCTGGTCAGTTCATTGAAAATTAACCAAGATCAACATTCAGAACCTTTAACTGATGTAATCTTGCCCGTGTTTATTATTTTTTTATACTGTTAATACAGCTTATTTTGTAAATTCTGTTAATTCTTTCCCCCCACTGTCAGGTCTGTTCACTTTTAAACGTACTATTGCCTGTTCCATAGAAAAATGCTGTGTCTGACATTTGTACCCACTTTGGCTTTTGTGAAGACGACACCAAAAAAGCAAAAACAAAATAATTGTTCATTAATCAAATTCAAAATAAAATGTTTGAGATGATTTGAGGTCATATCAGCCTCAAATTTTTCATCAGTTTATGTGAATAATTCTTTTATGTGTTCTTTCAAACAACAACTGGAGGTATTTACCTCAATTGCAAATTCACAGCTGATGATTCAACAAGAACAGCAGATATAGTCCAGCCAACTCCAGGATATTAAAATAGTGTGTGTATGTAGGAGTGCACAGAGATTGAGTTTTTGATGGTTAAATGGTTTGGTTAGTTGGCCTAGTGTAGTGTAGCGTAGCCCCTTCATCAGTGCCTGTGATTGGAGGCCATCCATCATGTCTAGGGCAGCTTGGAGTGAAGTAGGCGGTTGAACTTTCAGCCTGCTGCTCTGCATGATGTCACTCAAGCTGTGGAACAGGCAGCACAACTCAGCCTTGGGCAATTTCTGCACACTCCTCTGCTGGGCAACATTAACATAGAGCTATATTTTATAGAGCAGACTCGCTGATCTAACATCAGAGAGGATGAGGTCACATCCAGTCTGTTAATGCACCTCTGTCTGCTATGTTCTGCAGTGGTAGATGCTACTGACTGTAGGCCAGATGTTCTGTAGAGGGATTTTAATTTGTTAATTTGCTGTTTGCTGGCATTGGGTGTCGTTGTTGACCTTTTGATCCCACTCTGAGGAATGAGAGAGTTTAGAGATGACTGTTTCTACATCAATTTAACTGTCCAGTTTAAAATGCTTTGTTTTGGGCCCAGAGTGGCAAAGCGGTCTAAGGCTACTACTATGTTCCAGGGGTTGCTGGTTCGAATCCAGGTTCATGCTGGGTTCTCCCTCGGGGTGTGGGTAGATGGCAATCTTCCCACATCTCACAAGTGCGCTGCTGGTCCACGCAGGCGTCTGCTGTCCATTGTGTCAGAACTGGGGATCCAGAGTTCTCCTCTAAGTGCGATGGCTGCCCGGCAACAATACTAATGGCGGCAGTTCGAAAAAAGGCAGTAGGCTATCATCACATGACTCGAAGGAAACATGTGGACGATCTCTCCCCCTAGCGTCGAGAGCAGGGCATGTAATGTGGGAGGGGGATGAGTAATTGGCACGTCTAAATTAGTAGGGCCGAAAAAAGGGAAAAATGGCAAAAAATATAAAAAAAAATCTTTTTCTTTAATTAACTTTTCAAATATTGTCTTAATTGATTTCTCATGTAGTTATTTGTAATGTAGGCATAATGCTGCATTTTATGGCTTATAAAATAACATGAAACACATTTTTAATTATTATTTTTGAATTTTAACCCAGTTAGTAAGAAAATGAATGTCTTTCTTAAGACACTTTGTTGCTTCTGGCCTTTCAAACGTGCTGTTGTTGCTAAATTGTATCCCTGCATTTCATTTTCCTTTAGATTTATATTTGTGGCATTTGACTCGCGGTCTTATACAGAGGCAGGAAGGCAGCGTTGTTACTCATTATGCTGCATCAAAGTTTCGAACACAAAGGTCACTGAGGTTGGAGATGGTCACAAATACAGTAGGATGAAAAAAATGATTTATCTGATTTTTAGCTACAAAGGGTTCTCTGTGTGCTGCAATAGATGTAGATGGAACGTAAACCCTCATAGCAACACAGTTGGCAAGCAGGCAGTCCGCTCTCATTTTGCTCAGCATTTTGCAGATGATCTGGTGGTGGTTAAGCAGAGTATTACGCAAAATGCCATTTCTTTCTTCCATTTTGTATTTTAATGTAATATTTGTCTTTTTATTTTCTAAAATAAAACTCTCTGTTTCTTCTCACCATACCCCCAGTTTCCTCTCACCTGCCAAAAATGCAGGTTTGTTTCATTGGTGGTGCTAAATTGTCCCCAGGTGTCAGTGTGTGTGACTGCTTGCTTGTGGTACCCTGTGATGGATTGGTGCCCTGTCCACAGGGGTATTCCTTCTTTACACCAAATGATACTGTGTAGGCTCCAGACCCAATGTTTCCCTGGCCAGGATGAAGTGGATAAGAAGATGGACAAATGAATGAATTAAAAGTCTTAAATTAAAACTAGTTTTAAGACCTAGGTAGAGCTTGTATGCAGGACAGTAAACTGGGTCACTAGGTTCAATATCAACCTAATCAAACCAGTGGATGGATATATGCATTCTGGGATATGTGTGAAGAATATTGTGGATGTGGATGTAAAAATTTCTTCTGTGGCATCACAATAAATATATAATCTGATCCACTTAATGGTCATGTGTTTATCAAATTGAAACATGGTATAATACTGATAATTGTCTCTAAATTTAGATATTTTGGGAAAAACTTAGTTTCTCATTACACAGGAAGTACTTTTACAAACTTTTCATAAAGCTTAACTGACCTTGTAAGTTACTGTGACGGAATGCAGTTGTGGATGGAGCTTAGACCATGTTTTCGTCTTGCAAAGAAGAAAGGACCTGACCTAAAGGATTGCGTATTTTTATCCCACTCTTTCCACTCTTGTCCACCTTGCAAATTTTCCCTACTGTCATAAAAAAAAAATCTTTAAACATTGCCCTACACTTGCTCTCATTCATCAGAAGTGGCTGCTGGGCCTCCTCTGAAACACTAATGACATTAGCAGGTGTCGGTGTTGGTGTTTGAGAGACAGCTTTGCTTAGGCTTATTTGTCCTGCTTCTGTAGCGTGTCTGATGGGTTTGTTTGAGTTTGAGAGAGGTTGCGTTAAACACTGTTTATTTGACTCTTTGCCCTGCTGTTTGTATGTTAGTCTAGTGGACTGATGGAGGCCATTATAGGCTTTGGCTCACTGGAGCTGAAGGGCAAAGCGAGGGAACAGAAGACTGGGAGGAACCATTCTGTCCTACTAAGGAGGAAGAAATTGCAATAGTGTGAGAAAGGTGTCGGGTACGCTTTACGGGCTGTCGGACTTGATTTAGAACTGAGACTACAGGATAAGCGTGGTTATGTGGTAACAAGCAATTTGACTTTGAAGGAACCACGCCATACGTCACTTTCACTGATCATAATGTTAAAACTTCCTTCTTAATATTGTGTAGCTCTCCCTTGTGCCCCAAAACAGCTTGGACCCATGAGGTCCTGAACTCCACCAGACTTCTGAACGTGGTCTCTGTAATTGTGCACCAGGAAAGTGCAGCGGATTTAATAAGTCATGTAAGTTGTGAGGTGAGGGGAGGTCTCCATGGATCACATCAGTGAGTCTTAGGCACCCATGACCCTTTTGCCGGCTCACTAATTGTCCTTGGCGCACTTTTCGTAGGCACTGACCACTTTGGCTCAGTCAGAGAATTTCAGATTCTAACATTTCCTGCTATTAACAAATCAACTTTCAGAACTGTTCACTCTAGGTCAAATGTGTATTAGACCACCCCCTCCCCCCACCTGCCAGTGGTTTTAATATTGTGGCTAATTAGTGTGAGAATGAGTTGCATAGACCCAGTGAAATGGCTTACTTTCAAAAAACCTTTTTGTAGGTAGAATAAATGAACCATTTCCTTCAAAATACTGTACAGCAGTTATGCTGCCCGTTCCAATACCAGTACATTTTAAATATAAAAAAAGATCATACCTCTCTCGCTCTCTGTCTCTCTCATTCTCCTTTTCTCTCTCATCAGTAGGACTGCGTTTTCTCATTTTCTCTGTAACGATGACCTCATTGATGCTGGCTGACAGTCTGTCACCTCCTGAGGCTACCGGCCAGTCATCTGCCTCCTTGCACTGCCCTCGGGTCACTTAATTGCTCCATTTATTTGATTAGGGGGAAATATTCAAAGACATCAGATGTGCACAGCGTCAAGGGGCTGCACTTTCGATCAGAAAGGCAGCATTTAACTCCTCAGCAAAAGACCTTGAGGAAATGCACTTATCCTCACAACAATGACATTACAAAATCATTAGAGGTTAGCAGTTCACCCAAACGGTGACGTCAACATGCTAATGGGTAAAGAAAAGAAGAACAGAAAGCAGAGTGTCTGTGAGCAGGCTTGAGTATGTCTGGGTGCATAGTTCAGAGCACCAGATGAAGGTAGAGCACGAGAGATGTTTGTAGAGAGCTGTTTTACAGACAGTGTCTCTTTCTCTCTTTCTCTTTTACTCTCTCTCGCTCTCTCTCGCTCTCCTCACTGAGCTTTTGCCACCATAAGGGCATCTCTGTCCTTTGTACAGTGCTAAAAAATACTTTCACAAGTAAAAACTCAACATAATGTCTGAATACATACAAATAAATGTAAACACAGTTCATTCAATCAACTTTATTTATATAGCACTTTTTACAAAAAACGCTTTGTCAGAGCAGCTTCACTTTTTGCACATTTTATGTTACAGCCTTATTCCACAATGGATTCAATTAATTTTTCTTTTCATCAAAATTCTACACACAATT
Source organism: Acestrorhynchus altus (assembly GCA_034509495.1). NCBI lineage: Eukaryota > Metazoa > Chordata > Actinopteri > Characiformes > Acestrorhynchidae > Acestrorhynchus > Acestrorhynchus altus. Next base: position 12,083,341 of record CM067510.1, on the reverse strand, counting down.
CCCCACAATGACAAAGTAAGATTATTTTTTAAATATTTGTAAATTTATTAAAAATAAAAACACAAAAAACATAACACATATATACTTAAAAATTCAAAGCCTTTACCATGACACTCAAATTTGAGCTCAGGTGTAACTTCTTTCCACTGATCATCCTTCAGATGTTTCTGCAGCTTGATTGGACACCTGTGGTAAATTCAGTTGATTGGACATGATTTGGAAATATATATAAGGTCTCATAGAAGACAGAGCACAAACCAAGCCATGAAATCTAAGGAATTGACCGTAGACCTCAGAGACAGGAGTGTATTGAGACACAGATCTGGGGAAGGGTACAGAAAAATATCTGCTGCGTTGAAGGTCCCAATGAGCACAGTGGCCTCCATCATCCATAAATACAACAGGTTTGGAATCATCAGGACTCTATGAAGAGCTGGCTGCCTGGCCAAACTGAGTGATCGTGGTAGGAGGTGACCACCCATTTGCTCCTACCTATTTGTTCCACCTGAGGTAGTAGATGCAGCCCGTGGTGTTTAAACATTAGCATGCTTAATGTGTTTCTTTATGAACACACCCTACATCTGTCCAACAATGCTTACACACTGCCCCTCATCATCACACACAACCACACACAAAAAGCAGGTACAAAGTAAATACTGTTTTGTACTCAGAGGTACATATTTAATAAATGTACAATAAGGTACAAGATTGCCAATATTGCCAATCAGAACAGGGAGAGATGAAGAATAAATAAAGGAAAACTGGATGTGTGTGAGACACTTTCTCTGAATGAGAGAGAGGAGACATTGGGTGAGGGACAACAAAACTATTGTTACAATTAATACACTACAATTCCTACTATACCATCTACATCCAAACATTACCTGATAACAATGGCTTGTACCTTCTAAGTGTAACTCATTCTTGTGAAATTTGGTTCTGCACTATGCTGATCAGCCTTCAACATTCATCTAACAGTTTGGTGTCAGTACATGTACATTTACACTCATACTACTGTGTATGTATAAGGACAAGAAAGCCAGATCCCACATTGAACAGAGGGATAATAAATAGTATGCTGTTTACATGATCAGGGGAACTTTGAGTGATAATGTCCTGTGCAAACGACCTCACTGTTTTAGCTTTTGATGTAGAATGGTGCAGTTATGGTATTTTTTTGGCATATGGTCAGCATATGGTCGGTTGACATTTTATAATACCTATCTGCATGAGTGGCGTGCTGTTAACCATGCTGTCAAACCATTTAATTCACTTGCTGCCCCAGTGGACTGTTCAGAGCTGAAATGCGCACACACACACACACACACACACACACACACACACACACACACACACACACACACACACACACACACACACTCTTTTAGGCACAAATAATTCTTCACTTTTTCCCCCATGTGCTGTTTCATTTTTGTGTGTGTGTTGATGTGTTATAACAGGGAGCCACCATCAAAAGGAATGAATGCACAGGAGCCATCATCATAGCTCGCATCATGAGGGGAGGAGCAGCTGATAGAAGTGGTGAGTTTTGAGATTTCCTACATTTTTCAGTGCAGGAAAAGCCTAAATAAACAAAAAACATGTAATTAGGCTGCTCTGAGTAGTGAAGATCAGTCCTTAATAAATGAAGACAAATTGAGCTGATTTTGGAAATGTCCACTGTTGCTGTGGCAAAGTCATGGCCCTCAGGAGGATTGGATAAGGTCAGGCAAGCCAACGGTGGTCTCAGAAATGAAGACCAAGCCAATGTCGAGTCTGCTGAACCAGCAGTCCATTGCCCCTGAATTACAAGCACAGTTGAATGTTTCTAGAAGTACAGATGTTTCAACATAAACTGTTCACAAGAGTGATGCTGTCCTACCTGGAAGAGTCACTGGAATGTCACCGTTGTTTAAACTGCAGAATAATTAAGATGTTAGATGTTCATTAAAATGTTAAGTTGTGTTCGCTTGTCGGCTATATTTGCAGAGCGAATTTACGCTGTTAAACTTGGGGATGGTAGTATCGTGTAGAATAGTTATGAGCAGAAGTGTAGAGAAGTTCTTAATTCATAGTCACTAATGAAACGTGGGGCATAAATTATATTCCAGCACAGATTAGGTGTTGATTGAAGGCAGAACTGTTTCTCTTGCTGTAATGAACTTTGTGACTCCTTTTTCTCATTGTTCTCCTCTCATATGAAGGCCTGATCCATGTGGGAGATGAGCTGAAAGAGGTCAACGGCATCCCTGTGGATGACAAGAAACCTGAGGACATCATTCGCATACTGGTGTGTGTGTGTGTGTGTGTCTGTCAATAGTGGTGTGGGAATGTATTTGATACAAACATATTTGAAGGGGTCTTTTTTTCCCCTGTGCTTAAGAGCCACAGCTCGTGTGTGTGTGTGTGTGTGTGTGTGTGTGTGTGTGTGTGTGTGTGTGTGTGTGTGTGTGTGTGTGTGCACGCGTGCAGGCCCAGTCTCAGGGTGCAATCACATTTAAAGTGGTGCCAGGAATACAGGATGAAGGCCAATCCAAGGAACCCAAGGTACGCATCGATCTGTTTACTGTGTGTGTGTGTGTTCCGTTTAGGAGAACGCAAAACTGAGATTGTAAAACAAGATGCTCTTAAACGTCTTTCAAAATGGGGGAAGACGCGCGCACACACACACACACACACACACACACACACACACACACACACACACACACACACACACACACACACACACTAGCGCTTTTCAAAAAATAGAGCATAGTTAAAAAGCTCCTTCATAATCACACTTTCATTCAAACAATGTCACAAACTGTCATTTTCTCTTTATTACACATACAGTGTCTTCAGAAAGCATTTTTCTTGTTTTGCTTCCTCACAACCTGGAATTAAAGTAGATTATTTGAGGTTTGCATTCTTTCGTTACAGAACATGTCTACAACTCTGAACCTTTATTTTATTGTGAAGCAAACAAAAAATAGGACCAAATCACAGAAAACTTCAGTGTGCATAACTGTTCAGCCCCAAAATCAGTACTTTTTTGGGCCCCATTTTGCAGCAATTACAGCTGCAAGTCTTTTTGGATAAGTCTCTATGAGCTTGTCACATCTTGCCACTGGGAATTTGCCCATTCCTCAAGGCAAAACTGCTCCGGCTCCTTCAAGTTAGATGGTTTCCCCTGGTGAAACACAAGTTCTGGGCTTTGACTAAGCAATTCCAATACATTTACAAGTTTCCCCTTAAACCACTCGAGTGTGTGCTTTTGCAGTATGCTTTGGGCCATTGACCTGTTGGAAGGTGAACCTCCGTCCTAGGCTCAAATCACTGACAGACTCAAGAATATCCCTGTATTTAGTGCCATCTGTCTTCCCCTTGACTTTGACCAGTTTCCCAGTCCCTGCTGCTATAAAAACATCCCACAGCATGATGCTGCCACCACCATGATCCACTGTGGGGATGATGTTCTTGGGCTGATGATAGGTGATGGTTTTACGCCAGACATAGCATTTACTTTGGTGGCTGAAAAAGGTACATTTTGGTCTCATCTAACCAGAGCACCTCCTCCATACAATTGTGGAGTCTCCCATAAGCCTTTCTGTAAACTCAAAACGAGCCTTCCTGTTTTTGTCTGATTTGATGGTGCTCCAGTGGATCACCAGAGATTTGGATATATTTATATAACCCAACACTGACTTGTACTTCTCAACAACTTACCAACTTGTTTGGAGATCTCCTTGGTCTTCATAGTGTCATTTGGTTTAAAGGTGTTGCAGCCTCTGGTGCCTTTCAGAAAATGTGTGTATATACTGCCAGATCTTGTGACACTGCACATAGGTGGACTTCATTTCACTAAGCTGAAGGTGCACCAGAACTACAGAGTCCTGGGTCTTCTCCTGTGCACTCTCCTCTTCAGCTCACCCCATAGGTTTTCTAATGGGTTCAGGTCTGGGAACTGAGAGGAGCTTGATTTTGTGCCTTGTGAACCATTTTTGAGTAGATTTGGCCACATCTTTAGGGTCATTATCTTGCTGAAAGACCCAGTGATGACCCATCTTCAGTTTTCGGGGCAGAGGCCACCAGATTCTTATACTTCAAAGAGTTCATGATCCCATGTATCCTTACAAGCTTAGAGTGTTTGTTGCCAAAAAGCTCTATATTGGTCTCATCTGACCAAAGCACACGGTCCCAGTTAAAATCCCAGTACCGCTTGGCAAACTCCATCCGTTTACACTTATGAGTATAACTCAGAAAAGGTTTTCCCTGGGCACGCCTCCTAAATAGCTTGTTGGCATGTAGATAGCACCAGGTGGTTGTTTGGGTAGGATAGATGGTTGTTTGGGAGACCTTGTAACCCCAAGATGCTACCATTTGATTCAATTTTCTTGCAGTGAGCTTTGGAGAACTTTTTACTTCTCTTACCATCCTTCTCACCGTGTGTAGATAAACTTGCGTCCCCTTCCAGGCTTGTTTGTCACAGTTCCAGATGTTTGGAACTTTGTGATGTTGCTCTGACTGTATATAAAGGGCATCTACAGGTGAGGGGCTATTTTCTTGTAGCCATTGCCTGATTTATGAAGGTTGACACACATCTGCCTTACTTGAATAGTGTGTTTTGCTGTCTTTCCCATGTTTAAGAGTAAGAGAAATAGGCCTCTGTGGAACGCCACAGGGAAACAGGAAGTGATGAATTACTAATTAAAGGTTCCTAGATACTTTGATCCCCCTTATAAACTACAGTAGAAATGACATAAATGGTTCAAATACATTTATTTCCAAGAAATTCCAATAACTGTGGAACAGTTCATTTTATGGGAAATAATTATTTCTTAGTCAGGATTTTTTCTTTCTTTTTTTTTCAGTTGCGTGGATGTTTTTTTGTTTTTATTTTGTAAATTCTATCAGAGGGAGATAATGCTTCTGCAATAAAATTTATTTAACACGTTTTAACTAGAATCTCAAAATATTATTCAAATGGAATAGAATATTAATCAGAATTGTAACTGAAATATATCACCTTAAATGTAATGAATGTACAATTTTTAATTAAATGATCAAAACCCTTTTATGCACAGCGCATAGTATATACACACACATTAGCCATACACTTATGACCTTTTTTGTACTCTCACACAAATTATCAGCTACAATGACAATACAGGAGGTTTGGTGGTCCTGTGGGGTCCTGACCATGAGGCTATCAAAATATGCAGAGAAACAGATGGACTACAATTTGTACTTGTAGAACTACAAAGGGTTCCTGTATGGTAAGAGGAGCTGATAAAATAGACAGTGAATGTAGAAACAAGGAGGTCATCACATTGTTATGGCTGATCATTGTATATAATATTTTACATAGTTGAATAATGAGAATTTGCTACCTGGTGACAGTAGATCAAGGGTGTCTCATCCACAAAGGGTTGGTGTGGCTGCAGGTTTCCAATCTAAACAACCACTTGTGATGCCTGATTTCACTCCTTTAATCAGCTGGCCCCTTTTCAAAGAACGGATCCATTTGGCTGGAATGAAAACATGCAGCCACATTAGCTCTTTGTGGAGGTGATTGGACCCCCCTGCAAAAGACAAACCTCAAAACACTGTTGTCTCCTCCATTCAAAAGCTAAAAAGTAGAACAGGGCTAAAAACAAAAGCTCAAGCTGTTATGTAACAATCCCATCTTTTTATATGAATGATCTTGAATCACGCTTAAGGGATTGACCACATGACCTGACACATTAGCAGCGCCAAGGACACACCCTCTCGAGTCCCTGAGCTCAATGTCCATGTTGTCCTCAGATTTCCCTCACTTCCTCTCCATCTCTGAGTATGAGGGATGGCTTTTTAGCCACTATCGCAGTGGAGAAAGTGGAAACACCTGGTCCAGCTCGATCACAGACCAGCTGGGGCATGGCAGCTCTGCCTCTCTGAACACTAGGCCTTCCACAGTAAGGGGTACAGTTATCTATGCAAAAGAGGGTCTATACCATGAATATATATGAAGCCGCTGAAAAGGACTAGTAACAACCTGTGTATCTAGCTAAATTCACACTGGTCCATTTGGATGGCAAGGGAACCCTGAGAGAACAGCAGTAAGATTCTGGAATAATCACAAAAATTCAGTGTGCTGCTCTATATGTCTGTTTTTATGACAGGTCTAGGCTATGCTGGGATAAGCTACGGTAAACTGTACTGCACAGCTCTGGGTCATCTTGTTGACATAAAGAAGCCAATAAATCAGAGCTTATTTTTTTACATGAGCTCTTGACAATAATAATTGTGTCAAAGGCTGAATACTGAACACTGAACATGATTTTCTTTTTTTACATCCTTGCAGATTGGCTTCCAAAGCACAATATCATTTAAATTGTACCCTCTTAACAATTCAGCAAAACAATGTCTGTAAATGGGTCATTTGGGTCATTGTTTAGCATAAACTATTCATTCTTTTCATTTATTTGCTTTTTACATTTTCAGCATAGAAATTTCAGTTGTTGAATAAATAGGCTTGTAAAACCGTATCAGAGCTTTTTTCATTTCACTTTCTATAGCACTTTTGATAAATCCAGTCAGGCGTTTGTAAATACCTAAAAGCTGATCCGTGTTTGGGATCGTTAATAAAATGAGTGTGGAAACCTGCGAACCATTGGATTTTTTTTGAGGGAAAAATGTCTTTGGAGAAACAATAAGAGATCAATTAGCCTGTTGTGTTGTATTGGTTCCCAGTGAACTTTAAACATAGTATGAAACTTAAAATTTGGACTTGCTTCTATAATGCTTACCACTTCAGTAAGGCTTTTATCTGGAGTTTTTGCCTGTAGTTTTGTCTGTTGGGCCTTTCTTAAAGGGTGTGTACGTCTGAGAGTAACATGCGTATGGGTGTATGTATGTGAGTGTTCGAGAGAGTGTGTCACAGACTGCTGTAATGAATTTTGCACAGAAGCTCTGGATTTGAACAATTGCAATAAATTCTTTAATGGCCTTAACGTCCATCTGAGACTATATTGACCTTTACTGACTTGCCTCTCTGGTTCTGCTTGTGAACTGCTGCTGTTGAAATGACAAGTGACTTTTGTGCAGGTATTGGTTGTGTTTTTTAACCTGCTATAATGATTTTTCATATGTTCAACCACTGTGTGTGTGTGTGTGTGTGTGTGTGTGTCCTGAGATCATGGTTTATTGTTTTGCGTGTGGGTAACGAATGTGGTGAAGTGCTGCTAATTGGCTGCACATGTGTGAGAGGGATAAAGGATGATGTACTGAGAGAGTGAGAGAGAAGGAGCGTACCCTCAGGATGGATTTGTGTGTGTTTGTAGGGAAAGATCAGATCCAAACAGAACGTTCTCTGCTGTAACATCATTTCTGTACATGGCACACACACTGCACTAAATCAGCACAAGCCACCAGGTTATGGGCTTCTTCTCTCTCTCTCTCTCTCCACTTTGCTTCTCTGTGATGCTCACTCACTTGTTTCTCGTTTGATTTTTCTTTAATGGGTGTTCATCTCAGACTATGCTGACCAGTCTTTTTGGTCCTGTTGGGGTTGAAATGAATGGGAATGGTGTGATCCTTGTGTCACAATTTGATGTCGCATTTTCGTGTGATGTCATAATCTCCTTTTTATCGGTTCCTTTTACATCCCGGAGCACTTTATAGTTATGAAATTACAGCCTCCATCTATTTTTCTGCATACTTTGTAGCCTCCTTTCACCCTGTCCTTCAATGGTCTGGACCCCTCAGGACAACCACAGAGAAGGTATTATGTGGGTGATAGGTCATTTTCTGCACTGCAGTGATACTGACTTGATGGTGGTGAGATAATGTGTGTTGTGCTGGTACAAGTGGATCTTTGAAGAACAGGGTAAAAGGAGGCAAACAAAGAATGTAATTCTAGAATTAAAATGTTCCTGTATGGTTAGAGGAGCTGATATAATGGATAGTGGGAGTAGAAACATGGAGGTAGCTTTAATTAAGTGATTCATAGCAAAAAAAAAAGTGGAAGTAACTTCAAGCTCCTTGATTGCATTTGGGCCATACTGTGAAGGAAGTACCTGAATTTGCAAGTGTGTGGTCATACAGGTCTCCCAGCAGTGGCAGAAATCCCAGTCTACAGAAAAATGTCATCTAACTTGAGGCCAAAAGAAGGAACTAACAGACAAGGACCCCTGGTGTGTTTGCTTCAAGGCAAGAATTGCCTCTTGAAGTAAATGCAGGGAAAGAACACTGCAGGGAACCGCATACCATGACCACAATGCAGACCAGTATCCATGATTCACTGATTCATTTCTACTTGTAATTGGTTTATATATCCTCTTTCATTTTACCCCTCTCTGTAGGTGTATCTGAGGGCTCTGTTTGATTATAACCCGGAGGAGGACACAGCCATCCCTTGTAAGGAGGCAGGTTTGGCCTTTAGGAGGGGAGATGTGCTACAGGTTGTGTGTCAAGATGATGCCACGTGGTGGCAAGCCAAACATGAAGGAGGCGGCAACCTCCGCGCTGGCCTCATCCCCTCCAAAAACTTCCAGGAGAGGTGAGATTTTATCGACCACTGGAAAAGTGACCGATGCTTGCTTGGTTCTTGGCTCTTTTGCGCTCTCTCTCTCTCTCTCTCGCTCTCGCTCTCTCTCTTGCTCTCTCTCGCTCTCTCTCTCGCTCTCTTTGTGTGTGAGGCCCTTGCCGCTCTGCCAAAATACTTTGGATTTCCGTGGCTGTCTGGCCGGGGATGAGTAATGACAGAAAATGATAGCACTGGTTCGCATCCACTTTGGACGCTCTGTGCATGGAAAATCGCACATCAGTGACGCTCTGCTCAAAGTGGACGAGTGTGTGTGTGTGTGTGTTTGTTTGTGTGGATTGCTTCTGGAAGCAGGGCAGTTTCTTGGCACTGTTCTTCTTACAAAAAAAGTTTCATAAGAAGGAAAAAATTGTAAAGGCTTTCAAATACAGTAGCAAGCAAGTGCTGTTTCCTTTCTGTCTCTCTCTCTCTCTCTCTCTCTCTCTCTCTCTCTGACTGTCTGTCTGTCTGTCTGTCTCTCTCTCTCTCTCTCTCTCTCTCTCTCTCTCTCTCGCTCTCTCTTTATGACTGATATTTCAGCAGGTCACTGTGCGTCGTAGCTAAGGGTGTTTAGTAATCCCAGTGCAGCCGTGAAAATGATGGTTTTATTGGATCTCTCCATCCTTCTCTCCCTCTATGTCTCTTTCTGTCTCCCCTCATTCCTTCTCTTCTGTCAGGAGACTCGCACACCGACGACCTCTGACAAACACACAGTCCCAGAAAATCTCCAGAAAACCATGTAAGTGTCCAGCACTTTTTTTTACACACTTCAAACATTGTGGCCTGGTGTTTAGGGAACCAGCCTTGTGACTGGCAGGGCGTGGCTGAAGCTGCTGACAGGGCGCTGTGGACAGGGTTGCCAACCACTCTGGGCATGTGTGCTCACTGCCCCTGAGTGTGTGCATTCACTAATGTGTATGTGTGTGTGTGTATCACTGTCTGGATGCAAGCACAGTGGGTCTATGTGCACCTTTACTTCTACCTTTACTTTAGATGACGTCATAAACTATCACTAGGACAGCCGGTACATCACTGGGTGTATTTTCTCTGCTTCGGGTGTTGATATATCCATTTTTTATTTTGTCAGAGAAGGTTTCTGGACCTGAGCTATAACCAGCCAGAATAATTACCATAGTTAGTAAAATGCTTTAGTGGTGCAGCTGTCCAAGCATCTCTACTATCAAAAGAAATGGCTTTTTGGACTCAATAATAGCATAATGATATTTTTGCACTGACTCATTTATTTGATTTTTAAAATTATGATTTAATTTTAATTTAATTAGCCTCTTAAAAAGCCAATGGCCTGCCAGTGGGCTTTTTGAGAGAGAATAAAGAACTTCACTGAGAATAAGCCTTATTATGTCATAAGTCTGGGATTTATTTTATATTTTACACAAATTTTCTTCCCTAATTTGGAAGTTCCAATTATCCAACCCTGTTAGGATTCTCCAATACATGTGAAGCCAGCCACCACCTTTTTTCGAACTGTGTCTTTTACAATCATTATTAGTTGTATTGTGAGGAGAGAGCACCATCTGCCCACCCAGACAGATCATGGCCAATTTTGTTCTCCTAGACTCTGGCTGCTAATGACTGTCGAGCCACTCGGAGCCACCTAAGGGGGTCTTAAGGGGTTATACTTACTTCCAAGACAACAATAAAAATTCAGTTTGCTTAAAATACTGGCCTGTACGTTTCAGAATTCAAACTTCGTTAACCAAGTCTTTGAGTACCTGTGTAAGCCCTAAAATGGGTCAATCAGTCAATCGTAGTGTATTTATATAGTGCTTTTTACAACAAGTGCATCGTCACAAAGCAGCCTTACAGAAGTGGGTGTTATTTGAGTGAGTGAAATCACAATGTTTATTTTTTCTGGACAAATGAAAGTGGTGCCGACAACTATGTAATGGAAAGGTCATCTGAACCCAAACTCTGAAGCCCTCGACCAGTTTTCTTTCATTACTGATGATGTGCACAATCTGTTCAGAAAATCTTGTCATGATAATGATACGTATCATGATGTAAGACCTGAGTGATATCATTCACCCCTGTGCACACTCATCTTCTCTATAAGGCAAGTGAGTACAGATGTGTGATTTAGGGCTGTCTTCACTGTCTGCACTTCAGCTTATAGATTTAGTTGTGTTTTACAGATTTAGACCTGTTTCCTGATGTGGACAGAGAAAGTGCAAAACACATGGAATTCTATGAAAAAGGAAATAATAGAGGGAACGATGGTAGGAGAGAGACAGAGTGAGAATGGGAGAGAGAGAGAACAGCACTGTGCAGAGGAAATTTGCTCCAAAGGGGGCTCATCATCTTCTGATTGGTACCATACACACATGGCCTTATATACACACTAGTCTGTGCCCTTTGTTGCCTCTTGTCTATGTGTTCCTCTGAACATTTTGTGGTCTGCCGAACACATGGGTGTGCTTATTGCTCATCATGAGATGTAGTCTCTCACACACACACACACACACACACACACACACACACACACACACACTTATATGCAAAGAGTTAGCCATCACTGAATGTCATTTTACTCACTCACACACACTTGCGCATACACATACAAAACACAGTCTGCAATTCCTTCTGTATGTTTGTCATTATTATCCACCACACACTGCAGTTCTGTGTAACTGTATCGCCCTTCTTAACTATACACATTCTCACATTCTCTGACACACACACACACACACACACACACACACACACACACACACACACACACACACACANCACACACACACACACACACACACACACACACACACACACACACACACTTATATGCAAAGAGTTAGCCATCACTGAATGTCATTTTACTCACTCACACACACTTGCGCATACACATACAAAACACAGTCTGCAATTCCTTCTGTATGTTTGTCATTATTATCCACCACACACTGCAGTTCTGTGTAACTGTATCGCCCTTCTTAACTATACACATTCTCACATTCTCTGACACACACACACACACACACACACACACACACACACACACACACACACACACACACACA
>CM067510.1:11974875-12071599 GCA_034509495.1 Acestrorhynchus altus | reverse complement strand
GTGTGTGTGTGTGTGTGTGTGTGTGTGTGTGTGTGTGTGTGTGTGTGTGTGTGTGTGTGTGTGTGTGTGTGTGTGTGTGTGTGTGTGTGTGTGTGTGTGTGTGTGTGTGTGTGTGTGTGTGTGTGTGTGTGTGTGTGTGTGTTTTTGTGCGTGTGTATGTATATAATTTTTTAAATGTGAGGTAAAGTAAATAACATTTGAAATGTGAGGTAAAGTATGAGATAAATGTGAAACTGTTTAGTAAATATATATCTGCATGGTTTAACACATTCGTGTTGATAGGCTGATTTCACAGGATGGAAAGTCATTTTCCATCAGATTCCAGGACCAGAGCTCAGCTCCAATTATCTTTCACACAGACCAAAGATACCAGAGCTCTGCCCAATTTAACCCTGATTGCTAATCACTAGTGCTAGTTATGGTGATATTAGAATGTATTAGTATATTACAAAGTATTTGTGATTGTAACAGTAATTTTGCTGTGGTTGACTGTATTTTGACTAGTCTTTGGTAAAAGACATTTTCCAACACTTTAGCTTCGTCTTAGTTACTGTGTTACCCTGTTTTTCTTTTCTTTTCTCTCTCTCTTTGTGAGTCCATTCGGGGAAGCTGGTTTCACTTCAAACTGTCAGCTTGCTGCACCAGCCGTGTCTGTAGAGCACTGTTCTGGACATGCACACAAACACACACACATACATACTTGGATGTGATGGTTGTTTAAGATGGTTGTTGAGAGAGCTTCAGCTTTTTATTACCCTTTCTCACACACACCCCAATAAAGATGGTAGGAAGGCCAGCAGTTATTGTTAGCAGTAGTTATCTTTATTTATGTAGAAGCGACATATCCCACAATGCTCTGTGACAGTTGTTATGACTGAACTGTACCTGTACCGTGCAGCTGAGCCCCACTGTGTGTGTGTGTGTGTGTGTGTGTGTGTGTGTGTGTGTGTGTGTGTAAGCAGAGATGTGTGTTGTATGTAGATGCTGTTCGGTACTTTTGTGTTTTGATTTACGCTTATTTAGTGGAATTCAGAACACATGAATGGGAGGAAGATTTTAAAGTGACTCCAAATGTTCTCCTGTCCTGGATGGATCAGGCCTACACACATGCATACACACTTCCCTTGTGTTATGTGGGTTACACTACCACAACCAGAGGTTGTTTAAAATATTCTCATCTATAGCGATGTGAAAAAGTCTGAGACGACCCTTCATTTCATTTCTGGGCAAAACAGCCAGTGAGTACATTTATTTTTGCTGGCTACAGGAAAAAGGACACATTTAACAGAAAGCAACACAGAAGACTCAGCATCTGAATACGTTTTCATTGTTTATTCGACACAGTATATGGACAAAATGATCGGGACATTTCTTCCCTTCTCGATATTTCATGATCAAATGTTAGTGGTCTTACTGAAAAGCAGAAGCATTGAACTGGGCTAGAGTGGTGGACCACTCAGTGGAGCTGCAGAATGCTGACAGTCCATAAAGGTTCCCCCTCTTCTGACTCAATAACTGAGTTCTAAACTTCCTCTGGCATCATCATTAGCACAAAAACTGCATGCCGGAAGGTTCATGTCATGGGTTTCCATCGTTGAGTAGTTGCATGCAAACCTAACAAGACTAAACACAATGCTATGTGTCGGATGAACTGGTGTAAAGCACACTACCAGTGGATTCTGGAGCAGTGGAAACATTCTGTGGAGTAACACATCACGCTTCTCTTTTTGGCAGGTCTGCAGAAATCTGCAATGGAGATTTTTTCCACACCTCCAAGATTCAGTCTTAGTACTTGGAGCAGATTTGTTTGATATTTTCCAAGTTGGTTGGTGTAACGTTGTAGGTAACACCACTTTTCCTGATGTAAATTCACCAATCTTTACAGAGTCACCGTGAGTCGTCTTCTAACAGTGGAAGGATGGACAGAAACCCTTGTGGATTGTGTTAGATCTGAAGCAAGTGTGGGGCTTGATTTTCTACCCTACCTCTCATAGATGAAATGCTTAAAGCATGAGTAAACTTTAAATATTCTTTTTTTTTTTACGCAAAAATACTGTCACAACATACTCCTTGTATTTACCCAGCTGGCACATGACCAACCTGAAATGTTGAATATGGTTCAAATATTAGTTGTTGCATAAATGCTGACAAAAGATTTCAAAAAATCACGTTTAATGGTTATGAAAACACAATTTAACCAATGCTGTTTAACAATATCGATGTGAAGTCGAAAACAATTGAAACAAAATCAAAAGTTGATTCAACGTTGATTCAGCCATGACCCTGATTTTGGTTCAGTGGTGACTAAATGGCAAAATGATGGCTGTGTAGGAAGGTTTATTCAGCAGCAACTGTTTTTGTACTGAAAAAATTTGCTTCAATTACTTTCGAAACCTAGCAAGTACACCCCCTAGTGGTTGAGAATTTAATTCTACCTCAATGATGAAATAGAGAGGATCATCCTCTCTGTTATGTGACAGGTGTCAGAATTAAGTCATTTATGGTGTTTTTTTTTTATACTTTTATAGTTTAATATTTGTAATACTGTGATCTTTTGGTGAAACACATTTGAGACAAGTGGAATAAAAGTCCTCAGTTGGTGATTGTTTTATGTTTATATTCATGACTTGAGTTTAACAGTCTTCCCTTTTTGTTCATTTCTTTCTCCTCTTAAGACAATGAGGCAGTTGAATGGGGTAGGTTCCTTTCATCCCTCTTCTTCTTCATTGTCTCCCACATTTTGCCCATCACACCTGCTTATGTCTTTCTAATCTTATTTACTTAATCTTCCTCTGTTCTTCTATTCAGTCTCATTGGAGGATATTAAAGGTACAGTATATCAGACTAATTGTGGCTTACCTATTAAATGTCATAGCCATGAGCTCATTGGCTGCAAGCCACTCTGTGCTGTGTAGAGTACCCAAACAATGAATGCAAGGTTGATTAGTGCTCACTTGACCACAACCATTTCATGGATCAAAGCTCCGTGTGTTACAGCTGGCAGGAGTTCACCACCTACTGTAGTGCACATGTACAGTGTTTAATAGGGCAATGGTTGACTTGCTTTACTAAGATTTTTTTTCTTTTTGTCCTTCTGTTTTTTTTCTTTGCAGGTCATCTGTGGTGATAAATATACTGACGTAGATTTACATTAGATATCACACAAATAACCTGAAGTTAGTATGTTAGTAATTTATAGGATTACCAAATTTGTATGTTTCTGCATTGATTTTGGAGTTTTTAATTCGTATTCCATCTGAGTGACCCAGCATGACATCATTCACTCAATCATAACTGTCATAAACCTTTTATTAGTTATGGAAACCACCTGGATTTTACACATTGTATGGTAAGATCTTCATATGGGTACTCCATCATGCTTCCTGAAGCAGTTGTAGATGTACAGGCTTGTTGCAGTGCAGTTTATAGCTTCAGTAGACCACCATAACAGCACATTTCTGACCATATTACCCCACAAATGAGGAGTAAATCTTGCTCTGTGAAAGCGAGTGTCTTGTAAAAGTGTTGTGTCCCATTATTTAGCCATCCTGCGTCATTGTATCGTGACTCATATAATAGCAAGGTGTTGGTTGTAAATGCCTGCTCGTTCACCCCCTCCCCATTGCTTTATTACAATCTATAAAAAAAATATTAAAAGTATTGTGTAATGTCTCTGATGTGTCAAAGTGGGTTTTTCTTTTCTTGGCTGTGTAGCTCTAAGTCTGCACTTGTGTTAAGTTGTGTGGCTGCTTTGTGGTAGGTCATATGATGATACTGTACATACTGTGTGGATCGTAAGGATAGGCGTTCTCGTTCTCAGTGTTTAGAGGTCTGTAGTTGTACTTCTGAATTCTGACTTTTGTATCTCTGCCTTCCTCTCTTTTCTCTCTTCTCTGCAGAAGAGACTGATTTTGCCATCAGTTTAAGTGGATTAAAGATCGGTGAGATGCTGTTTCTCTTTTTTGTGTGCGTGTTGTGCCTTGCTACCTCTCTGTGACATTATTTTAATAGAAAATATTCAGTTCAATTTGATCTTTCTCTTGTGTCTTCCATACGACATCATGATGAATCATGTATGAATAACATGTTGCCATATGGACCAAAATATTAAGACACACCTCTTAATCATTAAATATAGGTGTTTCATTCAGTTGCAATGCTACAGGTGTATAAACTCAAGCATCTAACCATGAAGTCTGTTTTTGAAAACATTTATGAAAGAACTCACTGAATTTGACACCTTTGCACCTGCTCTGTGAGATCCCCCCTTGTTGCTGTGTACTGAGGTCCATAATCCATAAAAGTTACCGAAACAATAAAAGTTCCAAATCTCCTCTGGCATTAACATCAGCACAAAATGCACACCGGGAGCTTCATGGCATGGGTTTTCATGGCTTAGTAGTCAAGCATCAGATGGTGTAGTATAAAGCACACTACCACTGGACTCTGGAGCAGTGGAAACATGCTCTGTGGAGTGACACATTGTAATGATCTATCTAGCAGTCTGATGAATGGGTCTATATCTGATGAATGGCAGAAGAATGTTATCTGCATAACAGCATTGAGCAGACTGTAAAGTTTGGTGGAGGTGGGATAATGCTATGGGGGTGTGGTTTTCTGCCAACGTTTTGACAAAACCATTTGGGGAAGGCCTTTTTCTGTTTCAAGATTCATAAAGGTTAGGGAGGTTTGGTGTGGAAGAACTTGACTGGCCCACAGAGAGCCCTGACCTGAACCCCACCAAACATCTTTGGGATGATTGAGATTGCAAGCCAGGCCTTCTCAGCCAGCATCAGTGTCTGACCTCACATATGCTCTTCTGGATGAATAGACATAAAAACCACAGACACATTCAGACCAAAAAGTTTAGAAAGCCTTCCCAGTAGAGTGAAAGTGGTTATAGCTGCAAATGGGAGACCAATTCCATATCAGTGCCTATTGATTTAGAACACCATGTTTAAAAACCCCTTGGGGTGTAATGTGTAGGTGTCCTAATATTTTTACTTCCATATATTACTTGAACTGTATCAAAAAGCAACCTATGATGTTGTAGGCTTTCGTAGGTGGAAAAGATAAGAAAAAGAAATGTCTGGTTGGAAGTTGAGCCACTATGCTATCCAGCATTATTTATTCATTTTTAGCAATATGGAGGATATGTGATTGTATTTTGGATTCCTGCGTATAAAAGTTATTTAGGGAATGCTGACAACTGCAGAACAACTGCTAGAACCACAGTTTTTTTTCTTCTTCAAATTATTGAGGGCTGAAATAATCATTACATATGCAGCTCAAGAGAGAAGCAATTCCATCATTCAAGCCTAATATCCTTTCCAGTACTGGTGAGTGAGTGACCTAAACATTCAGCTAAATTGCCAGTTACAAAACACCACAGCACAGTTCACATTCTACTCTGTCCTTAAATACACTCACAGAATTGTGTCTTAATGGGTGAAACAATAAAGGCTAGTCATAACACACCTGCGACACTTTATGGTGCTTTTAAAATAATTAGCTGTATTGTCATTGTCATATCAGCAAGATAAGAACCTTTTTTCATCCAGTGGAAGTCAGTATATAAAGATTTTATTATATATTATTCTTATTTATTTAATGTTATTTTTTGAATGCAGGGTAAATGTACGTTGTGTCAGATAACGGGGGAAAATGCGTATATATACATTTTTTTTTGTGAGAATTCAGAGAAAAATTTGATATTTTATAATGCAATCTATATTTTTTTAAACAGAGATTTCTTTGCATTTCTGTTTAATTGCACCAAAAATTATAATCCAGGATCCACGCTTGCTTCATATACAGTCCGAGGCCCACTAATTTCATCCCAAATGACCACTTTACAAATTGGCCTTGTGATATCCAGCTTTATTGAATATCACGTTTAATGTCCATATTGTGCAGTCTTACATTCTACTACTTGCAACATCTGGCCAGTAAATGTTTCGTAATGGTATCTGGATGACCACTTCAGTCCCAATTTTTCTTTTATACAAGTAAAGCTGAAAATAACAGAACACGAAACTCTATCTTCATATCATTCTACTTCATTTCCATCGCACACCATCACTTTATCACTCTATCACTTTTGGGCAATAAAGAGCCATGTTGTTAGAGATCGGTGATGATGTGCTTTACCTAATTACATGTTCTTCTCAAACATGGTTCTTCATGGAACCAAAACTGCTTCTTCTATGGCAGCGTTTCACGAGTCATTTGAAGCAGCTTTTTCAGAATGCATCATGCATCTTTCTCTCATTCTCTCTCCCTCTCTCTCCTCTGATTTATCTTCAGATATTACCACATGTTCCATAGTTCAATGCATCTGTTTTCCTCTATCTGCGCTGCTGTAGTAGGTCAGCTCTCTCACTCTAACCCTAATGACTGAGAGTTTGTTTTGTGCCTGTCTTTGCTCCTCTTGTGGCTCCAGTCGAAGTCCAAACATTTTCATCATGAGAAGATAAATGTTTTTGCCTGTGACTGTAAACAGCTGTTTCAGAGCCTAAAAGGCTCACTCGAGACACTAAGCTGCACACTCAAGGAAAGTGTGTATATCAGAGAAATGTGTTGTATGTTGCTACAGTAAAGATCGGGATGAATCAAAGCCAAACAAGCAATTTTGCACTCATTTCTCATATTCCAGTCATAAACGGGTGTAGTTTATGGTTTTCCTGTGTGCTGGCAGCATCCTCCATCTAAATAGCTCTTTGTAAAAGTTAGACATACTACAGTTAAAGGGACTGGCTCCGTTCCACACTGTTGTGGTAGCCATCTTGCTGGCCATAGATGTGGTCACTGTTGGCCAGTGGGCCGTGTGCGGGACCGGTTCCAGGCCTCTCTCCGTTCTGCTTTTGGTTGTTAGCGTGTAGAGCATGGAACCTTTTCATTACAATGGTTCCTGCACAGACACAGTGCTCACATGCCATGTGTGGGTGCTGTTGTGGGACCCCTGAGTGTTATTCCCATGCTCTGTCCTGGTTTTCTTTTCCGTTCATGTCTGACTAGACTTAGGATTAGTTCTATAACTTATCAACATGTCATGCTATTTCCTCTCATGTTTCACGTTTGTTTGTGCAACGAGATTTAATGAGGTGTCAACCCCCAGAGATCATGAACCTAATAGACCTAATATAGAGCCCCAGAATGGTTCTACTATTGTTAAAATGTCAAACTTGAAATAATAGAAGAATCATTTTTGGTGCCATATAGAACCTTTTCCAAAAGGTCCTGTATAGAACCCTCTATAGCACATTCTCCATCAATCTGAAGAACCTTTCAAGATGCAAAGAACTCTTTATTTAACATTGCTTGAGTGTATTTTTCACAGCTCTAAGAGAATGTAGTATACAATAGTAAGTTTATTAGAATTTATTCCACTGGAAATCATAATTATTTTATACAGTATTAGAAATGTATTTCATTAGGCAGTCTCTTTGTTAGTCAGTGGTTTTGGTTGGGTACTATGTGTGCTCAGCAGAATCACTTTGCTTAAATCAACATGCTTACGTCCCCACCCCAGCACCCACAGTCTAATCATATGGTTTAAGCCTCGTCCACATGTTATCTGGATGTTAATAAAAATGCAAAAATGGCCTTTAAACACGTGTTTAAATATGCCAGTCCAGTAGGTGGAGCAAACGCCTAACAAAGTTTGATGTCAAATACCTCCACAAGCGTAACAACCAAAACAGACCTAAATACAGTGCAGCAGTATGTTAACTGTCTTACTGTATCCAAACAGTACACCTGGACTCAAAACCTGGAAAAGGAAAGCTTAAAATTGAGAAAATAAATCTTCCATAGGTCTTTTTTTGTGTTGCTGTGGCGACACTAATGTCTCTGAATTACCCACACACAACTGGTCAGACAGAGAAGGGGAGTTGTGTAGTTTTTTTATTCAAAGTTGACTTGTTTTGTTAAATTTGCTCAAATTAAAAAGTATTTGAAGAACTTATTGTTATTCATATCCTTGTCAATCAAATTACTCAAATTACATGACAAATTTCTTCCATTTTCAGCTCAGAACAATGGATGATCCTTTTCCAACTGGAATTCAGAGTTGTAAAGTGTTTTTAGACCTTGTAAGCAACACCACATTTATGTGCACTCTCTTATTATAATATCTAAAATCAGGACAAATTTGAGTACGATATCCTGAAAATAACAGTATCTGGAATGTGTGACTGTCTCCTACAAATACTTTTACATTTCTTGGCAAATAAAAGTACATCAAACTACAAAGGTATACCACAAAATTGGCCTAGGGTTCTAAAGGTTCAGCTGGTAATTCCACCCAAAAGTAGAAGTAGTTGAAAAAACATCCGAAATACTTAAAGTTAAGTCTGGCTTTTTCCGACATCTAAAGGGAATTTGTAATTCACAGAATATGATTTATGACTCTGAGAATCTTCCTGGCTCACTATTTCCAGATTCCTTTTGAGAATATTGCCCATCATGCTCTTGGTGGAAATTTACTGGAGCGCTCCTTGTTTTGCCTACCCAAAAGGGAGAGAGCTCACCTATTGGTTATTCACAGTGTCTTTGCAAAAGTTTGTGATAATATTAACATGATTAAATTTAGTTGAATGCCAAGATTAGACAAAGACATCGGAAATATATCTGCTGCAGTGAAATTGCCCGAATTGTAATTTGGTGTAAGACTGGCAGAGGTCTAGCAAAACAATGGCAATGTGGCAGAATTATTGACATATCAGGTCAAAAATCAGTCAGTATTGGACTGCATTTTCAGTATCCTAATATTACATGAAATTAATGTTGTCAAACTCTGAACTATATTTGACAGATATTCATTTGATGTTCATTTGGATGTTTAAACCTATTTATGAAGCTACTGACCAATCATTTATAAATGTAGAGTATTTTTAGTTTGACGGTTAGAAATGACTATTTCCTGAAGTAATATAAAGCACATAGACTTTGTCCCTTAACCTTCTTAATTTATCTACAATTGACTTTGCTAACTTTCAGCTGCAGCCCTGCTTTCCTCTCTTATTTCCTCTTCCTGCCCTTTTAACCATGTTACAATTATTTGTTCCTCATTGCTTCATTTGATCACATGCGTTAGACTCCACTGGGTTTGCGTAGGCCTGAGGCCTCTGTGAGGTCATGCATTGGTTGTGCCACTGGACACTCCTTAGACCTCGTTTAGCCCTGTTCGATTTCACAGGAGATCCAGTGTGCGCAAAGTTTATAAATAAAGCCACGCGGACAACTCTGCCAAGCTCAATCAGCTGCGGTCATCCTATAGGGATAACCTTTTCCCTTTTCAACAGTGT
The DNA here is from genome assembly GCA_034509495.1 of Acestrorhynchus altus. Taxonomy (NCBI): domain Eukaryota; kingdom Metazoa; phylum Chordata; class Actinopteri; order Characiformes; family Acestrorhynchidae; genus Acestrorhynchus; species Acestrorhynchus altus. Next base: position 12,062,291 of record CM067510.1, on the reverse strand, counting down.
GCCCCTCCCCTCATTTCTGCCCTTCTGTTTTCCTCCGCACTTTCATTACCGGCCCTCCTGACCTCAGCCTCTTCCCTTCCTCCCTGCGGCTGCTCTACCTCCAGAGCAGGTCCCGGGACAGAGCCGGCGCCTTTCCGCACCCCGCCATGCTCCACACACTTCTGGTAACAGGAGAGCATTTCAGGGGAAAACACACAAGTCCAAAAACAAAACCCCTCTTTACCAGCCCCAGCAGCGCTCAGCGCCTGGCCCACACTCAGCCCTGCAAGTGTGATTTAAACCTGGTGTGTGTATTTGCACTGCAGTGAAGTGTGCAGATGCAGTCTGTGTTTCTGTGTGCTGCTCAGGTTTCTGCTGATGGGATGGAGGTGGGTGTATGGGTGCATCAGTGCAGTTCCCCTGCAGTGAGGTTTGTTGAGCAACTGGAAGGTCCAGCATCTTCTTGGGCTTCTCACCAATAGGTTGTACTGTTCAGTAGTCATAGACTAACCAACCCATTTTTGAAGGCTGTTTATTTGAGCCGTGAATATTTTGTTATAAAAACACAACAGAGTAAATACAAATGAACATACATTTACTTCCACAGCAGTCATATACAGTTTTATGCTACACTGGCATGCCGTGTCATGAGACATGACCTCTTAGCCCTACAAGGATCTTTTTTTGTTAAATATGCCCACAACTTCAGAAATGGAATGTCCCTTTCATCTGGCACAGACCATCATGCTTCCCTATAATTCACTATAAAGTACACTGGCCAGTGTTCAGCCTCACTCACAAGATAACACCTGGCAAGGTATGCAGATGTGGGCTTTCCCAAGCCTTCCTCTCTTGTGACACTACTTTATCATTGACTTATATGCACATATAATACTGCATACATACTTTACTACTTAAATGCTGCTGTCCATGACCTTTGGCATGTTAGAAAACTCTTGCATGCTGCACTTTAGGAAGTATGCCTTTTTGACTGTGTCAGTTCTGCAGAAACCTTTGTTCTGCTCCCTTGCTCTGCTCCACCTCCTGCTCTCAGCTCCTCCTCAACTCTACTCCCCTCCACCCCCATTTGCACTCTTATGTACACACATATAGAAAATCCAAAAGGTGCAATGGGGATTTCATGTGGTGTCCTAATTTTTTCATATTGTATTTTCAGAGCATATATTGTATAAATCACCATTCAGCTAAATTATATTGGGATATGACTCTTTTTTTTCCAATATCACCCAGTCCTACTTTGTGTGTTTGCCATTTAGGTTTGGTGTGTTAGCTAACATTAGCATGATAACTCTACCAAAATGAAGGTTTTTCTGGTTGACCAAACCATTTTACAAGTTGAAGCAAATTGCATATGTCTAGTGTGATTGCATGTAATGATGTAAGCTCAAGCACACATTTCCATCACAAAGGCCACACTCGTACCTGTTCACACCTGTGTGTTGTCCACAGCTCCCTGGAGGCAAAAGAGTAAAGAGTCTCAACTCTGAGGTTTTACTTACCTGGGTGAGTCCACCTGTGGTGTAAGGAGAGGGGGAGACTGGACTTGTGAAAGGCTAATGATGAAGTGTGTTGTCTTATAGTCCTTGTTTGATAAGAAATGACATGATGAATCTGTCGTGGTGAATGTTACTTATACATGTTACATACTGAATGTGATTGTGTGTTAACAATCATTGTGTATTGTATTAAGAACATTACCTGTGCTAATATTGGTAGAACCCAGGGGGAGGGGCTACCTGCATAAAACCTGATCTGAGGTAGAGTAGGAGTGAGCCAGTGAGCCAGTGAGCCAGTGAGCCAGTGAGCCAGTGAGCCAGTGAGCCAGTGGCTTTATTATTCTTTCCTTTTTCTTTATTTTAATGCGCAGTTGTATGTAAATAGTCGTTCTGCTTAATAAACTGGTGGACTACCGAAATTTTCCCTCTGCCTGCTCCATTTGTCTGGACCTCTGACTACTCGGCCTACACTACCCATAAAGTGGGCTTCAACTCCTACGGTTAAAGTACCTTACTTCATCACACTGCAGCTTTATTCGAAAGAACACAGGTCATTTCCCCATGTTCTTGATGCACTCCAGCCACTCAATGACTTTCTTATACTCCTCCAGCAGCTCAATGGATTTCACCTCATGATGTAAGCAAACTCAATGGTAATACAAATACCCAGAGAAAGCTACAGTTATAATCAAGTGACCTATTCTGAAGAGTACTGAGTGTATATGTGGGGAGGCCAGAGAGTGCAGGAAGGCTATAGTGTTGAAAGTGCTTTGAGGACCCGTGACATGATGGAAATAACCATTCATTCTTCCAGACACTCTGTCGTCATTTATCCCATCGGCCTGCAAGTATCTTGTGTTTATATATGTGTGTTTTAACAGAACCTGACTTGTATTCCGTATGATCCATCAGCGTGGCTAAGAGTGAGGCCACTGAGGCGAAATGCTACACTGCGCGTCGGACACAAGAGCCTCTCAGAAACATCGTCACATTAAAGCCCCTCATGACTGAAGGAGTCCCAATGCTCCACATCTCTCCACAGTTCTCCACAGCTCGCCACCGCTCAGCTCATTCGCCCATAGCACATCCCCTCTAAACATCCGGCAGCAATACAAGCCCAGCACTAGAGGCTGTGGAAGAGAGTTGGAAAACAAAAGCAGATGAAAACAGTTGGAGAGAAGAAAGTGAAAGCTGGGAAAGCCATCAGCTCCAAGCATCCAATTAAGGAAGGAGTTATGGAAAAAACAAGCCCACATTTTTTACTTAAAAAAAGGACCTCTTTAAAAAGGAGTTTATCTCATCAGTCTACATGTCAGTTCATGTGAGCAGGGAGTACTGGGTTCCTGAGGCTGTGTGATCAGCTATAGATTAGAATCAGGTAGATGATGCCCTGTACTGGAACACGCAGAAGTCATTTGGTTGCTAACTTCAAGTTAAGTTGAGTTGGCTCTAGGTGTGTGCATTTGTGAGTGTGTGTAAGTGTGTTAAGGAAGATTTTGAATGGTTTTGAGGGGATTGCTTGAACCTGGGCCGAAGCAGTGTCTGAAGCTTGGCCAGCATGCAGGACAGATGATTGGAGCTGTCTGGATGTTCTCTATTCAGTGTTTAGTTTTCTAACAGCAGTGGTCAGTGCAGGCCAGGTATTGCTGTGGATCATTGCAGATGCTGTGTGTGTGTTTAGCATGAGCGTGAGTGTGTGCAGGTGTGATCACGCTGACCAATTGAGTGGTCGTATGATGGATTTAGCAGACAATTGATGAGACAAACAGGAGTGGTGTATCCAGCCTTTTAGGTTTGGCCTTCTCCTCTGCTATGATCCCTTTCAATGCACCTCAAAGGCTGAATGTACTAGCGATGACTGCGCTGGGCTTGAGCAGGGCTGGCGGCCCACTGACTTCTGTGTGTGTGTGTGTGGTGTGTGCGCGCATGCAGATGTGCTTGTGTGTGTTTCCCCTGACGCATTAGACAGCATTCCTGCCCTGACATTCCTTTGTCTAAAGAGCTTTGGGATAGGACAGAGGGGAAAAACAAATATCGCTTCTTGACACAAGCCGTCTCTCTCCTGGCCAACAGGAGCAGGGACTCACTAAGCCTGTAACACTTGGGCAGAACACACACTTTCCACATATGCAGTGCAATGGAAACAGTTCCTACAGTGTGTTTCCCCCAGACATCAATTCTAAACGAGTACAGCATGATTCAAAACTGTGCCCAATACATATTTCAAATAGCACTGCTAAATAGTTGGGCTTTTTCCCCTTCTTTCTTTTGGTCTTTCTTTTTTAATCATCACCTGCAATTGTCATCCATCTTTTTTTTTCTTTCTCCATCCTGCTACAGGAAGACGCGTAGCCTGTAAATGCTCAACGTGCGAGGGGCCACTGAGAGAGATGGCTGGGGGCCACTGGGGTTGGTGAAAACACCAGTTGTAGTAAACATAAAAAAACGATTTCCCTCTGGAGAGATAGGATTTTGAATTCAGTTAACATGCATGCATCAAGATCAGATTCTGGTACATGTGCTTGTCTGGGAGTTGCTTTAGAAACTTCCGGCTGTTTGATGCTGGGGGTCTCCTGGTTGCTCCTCCAGAGGCCAGTCCACAACCTCTGAGGGCTTCCACAGATGCCTATAAAATGACAAGGAAAGAGCTTCTGAAGGTCAAATGCCTGTTTAGTTTGGATTGACCATACACCCACATATCTCAAGGAGAACAAGGAGACTTCTTTTATCTGTGTTGCAGCATGGAAGCTGAAGGCCATTATAAAGTAAAACTGCACTTGGCACAGTGGAATATGTCACTTTTCTTTATTTATATAAACAAATGATTATATAAAGCAGTGGTTTATGTCTGTGTCTCCAAATTTTGCTGTTTTCTCTTTGAAATGATGTAATGGACAGATAATGTCGTTTTTCTGCAGAAGCTTTGTCTTGGTTCCATGGTCTCAAAGCGTTCTTCATAGCAACAGTTTGTACATTGTTGATACAAAAACACTCATTGGTCCATTTACAGATGATTAATAATATTGCTCACCTTTTGGAAAGAGATCTGTTAGTTTAATGAACCTCTGTCTAAAGAATTATGACATCTACTCCAAATACAATGATCTAACCATTCTCTCTTGTAAATTCATCTGCGATTGTAAAGTTAGCTAAGCTTCTTGCATTGTTTCTGGCTAGAAATGCCACAGGAGGTTTGGTATCCTGCTGCACATAGCTCTGGCTCTTGGAAGCCCTCACTTGCTCACACCACACATATGCTATATTTCCTCCACAGCAGTTAGATATTCTCACTCTGGAAAATGGGCGCTCTGGAGCGGCAGTGTGTGTGTGCTTGGTGGCCACGTGTGTCTTGCTGTGTTTACACTGAATTTTGAAGGCTTTCAAAGTTTTTTTTCTTGTCTGTCCCAAGTGAAAGAACTGGTTTGATTTGTGAGCTGCTAGTCAGTGATGGTAGGTTGCATTGCACTGAAGGCCAATTAGCCCGTCACAGCACAGTGCGTGCCATTAGGTTTTGCGTGTTTGGGACCGCGGTGTGGACACGTGTCTGCATCTCTGCCATTATTCACCAAACTCGACACTAAAGACTGGGAAAATGGGCGAGCAACATTTACTGTATGTCTGTCCTGGCATGGCCTTTACCTTACGTCCATATTTTTCTTCTGTCTTGTCTAATTAGAAGACATTTGAAGAAGTATTTGTAATGCACACAGTCTGACAGTGTGCCTTCTGTCCCCTTGCTTGTAGATTTGTTTTGCAAATGTACATTCTTTAGAAAGGAAAAAGCACAAAAGGGTTCCCTGACACGAACCAGGTCCAGGATACCAGTTCGTTTTTTTCCACCCTCTGATTCTGGACAGAATTAATTTCCATCCCTTTCGTCTAATTCAGCTTCCTTCAGTAATGGGGTGGGGAGATGCTCACTATCCAAGTCTTGATTTATTTATCCACATGGAGATGGAGGGCAGTATTTCAGCTGTTTGGACAGGGCTGTCTAGAAGGCTTTAAGTGATTCTGAATGGTCTCGATTGCGAAGCCTTTTCAACTGGGGAGCACTAATTTGTATTGATTGGTTGCAACAGAGCTGGGTAATGAAAGCTATGCACCTGCCCCAAGCTGGAGAGATGGAGAGATTCCCCACGTCAAAGCCAATGAGTTGCCGGAACATTGTACAGTCTTAGAGGTAGTCTAATGAAATCGCACAAGCCAACCAGCACCAGGTCATCATAAATCAGTGGGAAATTGGACAATAAGCATTAACCAATCAACTTCCTATATTCATCCATATCCATTCCCTGTGTGTTACTCTTGACCTGTTTTCTGAATGCTCGATTCGATTTTCTTTCTTCTGGGAGAAATCTTTGGGTTTAAACTTCTTGTGGCACAACGATTGCAGTAGAATAAAAGTCTGTCCAGAATGCCTGATGTAACTAAATACCTAGCACAGGCACACACACATAGACAAACAGACTTGTGTTCTGGTACAGGGACGGTTTGACTTATGGCGTGTTTCATTTGTATCCCAGCGTAGGTCCCCACCAGTCCTTATTAAGTGACTGTTTGGAAAAGAACAAGCTGTAAAGAATGCAGGATCTCTCCACGGCAACACATCTGTGCGAAGCTCGTGGGCTCTCTGTACTGTGGAAACTATTAAAGGGAATTGGATCAGGTTCTCTTTCTCTCCCCTTTCTCCTCAGTCCATAATTTTCATATTCCCTTAATCTTGGGCATCTTGCATCATATCCATGTGTTCATAAATCACTATTTTTAAAAGTGAAAACAAAAGGAGGAGCACATGCTGAAGAATCCCATGAGCAGAAATGGAATATTGGGTGTCTATGATTTGGTGTTGTGGTAGTTGTAACTAGCATCTGTCATAAATATAAACTCAGGCAGTTCAAATGAGGGGTGCATTTAAATTATTTAGTGCAGTCTGGTGTCAATAAAGTGTGCCTGTTGCTCTCCAGAATAATCAGACAGGAAGTTTTTGTGGTGTCATTCCTGGCGACCTTTAGTGCGTGACAAGCCATCAGCTGTAATGACCCTTGCGAAGGGGCCTTGAACCAGCCACCTCCTGAAGTGCCAACAGCCGAAGAGTACTCCTTTCTCTGCACCCTGCCTGCAGTGAAAACACACAAATATAGGATTATGAAAGACCGAAAGAAACAGAAGCCGGCTGTGGTGTCAGCTGGACACGCATCAGGGACCTGGCAGTGCAATTTGAATGGAAAAGCAAGAGTTCACTCTCTGAGTTTGCAGAAGTGTAGCACTGACCTCTTTTTGAGAGAACCAAAGGAGGTCAGTGAGGTCAAGGCAGAGCAGAGAGAATCACACTATTGTTTTCGAATGGTTTAAAATACATGTGTGTATTTGTTCTTGCTGCTGTTGTTCAGTCAGTGTGGTATAGCCTGATAAGGTACAGTAAATCTCATAAGCATGGCAGGCCAGGATAATAGAAGTCTCATCTAAAACAAACCATTGTGATTCCATTGTGCAACCCGGGATGTATTGTTATATATCAATTCATGACCCCTGTGTTGTATCATGCTCCAGTTGGCAGTGCCCAGAGCTTTAGGAGAGATGTAAAAATGGCATTTTGACATTGAGAGACAGAGAGAGAAAGAGATAGAAAAGATGAAAGGCTGTAGGTACGTGAGAGTGAATAAAACAAGTGTGGGGAGCTTCCAGTAAAGAGTTTTACTGTACTTTGAGCAGAAGTCCTCAAACCAACTAGGGTCCATCTGTATCTAGTTTTAACAGTGACTCTGCTGAGCTCAGGGTTCTTTGCACATCTTATACTGATGCACTCTCTTGGTCAACATATAAACACATACAGTATCACGCATTAAAATTCTACTGTTGTGTCTCTCATTTTATGTTGTTTCTTCTCTTTCCTCTCTCTAGCTAGTTTCCGTAGGAGCTTCCGACTCAGTAGAAGAAGTAAGAAGACCAATAAGTCCATGTATGAGTGTAAAAAGAGTGAGCAGTATGACACTGCTGACCTCCCAACTTACGAAGAAGTGGCTCCTTATCGTCGAGGACATGGAGCCAAGCATAGACTCGTCATCCTGGTTGGTGAGTGCAACTATGTTTTGTTTGTTGCTTGTATGTTTGTCTTTCAATTTTGGTTTTAATGTTTCCTGCAGTGCATATGTGTGATCTTATAATGTTCCTTTCTTGTGTTTTAGTGCCTATTTTTTTCTTTTATTTTTTTAGCATCAAGTAGAATCTGTTTTTTGTCCTTTACCACTAAGGCTAGCCCAAATCATGTGTATACTCCAGTAATTGTTTTAATATTTCAGATTGGGAAACCTCTTTTTGAAATCATTAGATTGGCAATTATTCAGTTGACCTGATATTACTCTATGAAAAAATGGTCACGTGTTGCAACATTAGGTAAAGCAGGGGTGAGAACTGAAGGCTGGAATCCAACACAGTTTGCTGATTTTCCTGCTCCAGCACACCAAGTGCACCTGGAGTTCCCCATCCCTGAGTTAAAGGCTGAACACAACCATACTTACACAATAGTTCACAAGACACCAGACTTCTTTGTTTAAGGACTATATAGTTCAAGGATTATTCAGATCTATTCAATTATTGTCATGATAGCACTTCTCAATATTCAAACCATTTTAAACATTTGAACCACATTTCAACTTTTTCAGTATGTTGGGTTTTTTCCATGAAAAAACAATTTTCACCATGTAACCACGCAACTTCATGATGAACAGAAAAACTCCTGAATTACAAAAAGTCTTTACATTGACAAAAAGTTAAGACATTGCTTTTCCTCAGAACCATTTTTGGAGATTCGTGGTTTGACAACATACTGTTTAAAAAAGTTTGGGAAAGAAACATTTTTAGGAGATTTTAGAGAATTCCATCTGCTGGATAGATAAATAAACAAGTATTCTAATAATTTGAGAGACTAGATTTTTTTTCATCCACTTTAAGCCATACGTCCAAATATGTCACTACATGTAATGAATATACATGTAGATGTAAGGTGAATATGACACCTTACCTTTACCAATTCACAATATTCGAATGCACTAGTACTGTTTCTGGGGTTCCCACTCACTGGTGGTCTCTTTAGGGGACGGGAACTAAAGAAACACTGGCTGGATATTCATTCCTTTTTTGTGGCACTTCATTTCTGTCACCCTCATTCAGTATAGGCATTTTTCTCCCTGTAATTGTTCACTAAAGGATTGTTAACACTTAGTTCCAAGGGAGTGGCGTAGGTGAGACCCCTGTGCGAGACCAGTTTTACAAAGTGCTAAAGCCTTGACAAAGAGTGTGTGCAGGGAAAAATTTATCCGCAAAATTGGAGGAGAAGAGCAGAGTGTAAGTGTTTCATAAAAAAATACTTTTACATGTGATCTATTAGTGAGTCAACCACTGTTGCAGTAAGGAGGGCCATGCAGACCAAGGGACATTTGGTTCAAGTGGCACCAAGTAGTAAATAGTGAAGTGCAGTGGTTTTAATTTAATTTCAACCAAGGGCTGCATGATGAGATATTCCTAATCCTATTATATTCACTTTCACTTGGGTCACTCAAGGAGAAAGACCAGCGATTCAAGTGTGCTTCTTTCCCAGACTAACGCTCCGATTTATCACTGTGCAAATCACAAAGTACTTTTCAACACTGACAATTAATATTGCCCATGTCCACAAGACCATTTCATCCTTCATTTAGCTCATTTGTGAGCAGTAGCATTGGGTCATGGTTGAGTGTACCACAGCTAGGCCTTGGGTGGGTGAATGAACTACAGTGTATGGGTTCCATCAAAAAAAAGTGAGTGTGTGTGTGCGTGTGTGCGTGCACACGCCTGTGGTGGTCTGTTTCATTAGTTGATCTTTTCCACGACTGCTTGTCAAGATGCCCCATTCATGCAATTAGGACCCTATTTTGTGGTCAAACTAATGCAAATATTTTCAATTAACTTTCATAATTTGGAGGACGGCGTCATGGACAATATCAGAGTTGACGAAGCAAAGAGCGGAGTCTGTTGTGTGTTTCCTCTGTTTTCTTTTCGGGTTGTTTTTCTGTCCCCTGAGGTGAAGTTTTGGTTTCCCTGCTCTGTATTTTGTTCTGTCGTCCTCTTTTTTTCCCCTCTTTACTGCTCGGTCTTTGTATCTTGCCTTTCATTCCATCTCTTTGTTTAATTAAATGATGGATGTATCTTTCCCTCTCTCACTTGCGCACTCATACACTGTATAGACTCTGAAAGACATTATTTTTGAAGCAGACCCATTAATTATCCAGCCTCCCCTGTTTTTTCTCTCGCTCTCTCTCTGCCTTCTCTCTTTGTTTCTCTCTCTCTCTCTCTCTCGCTCCTCTCTCAATCCCTCTTCTTTCTTTGTTCTGGCATTCATTTCCAACATGATGTCGATTCTGGGCTTTTCTTGGCCCAGGCAAGTCTTTTTTCCCCCTCTGTTTTTAAGTTTGAATGAAACTCATTCATCTAGACCATATCCTGTCACATTAAACGTTCTCTCTCCCGATAGGTGTTTACCGCCGACTGCCGACAACAGGGTTAAATAAAATCACCTCTGAACAAAGTGTCCTTATTCCCCTCTGCTTCCCTGAACACGAATGACCCATGGTCAGAGGATCCATTTCAAACAACTTTCCAGACAAATCAAGATCTTATCTGTTTGGATACATATTAATCAAAGAGCCAACATCAATATGTTTTACATATACACGTCTTAGGGAGACCACCGTAGTGTTTAAACTGAAACCTGATTATTCAACCGAGCAAATGATCTGTTTTTTTCTTCAGGTTTGATTTGAGGTGGAGGAGATTCAGGTTGATGGGACTCACATTAGTGGTGGTAGTAACACAGGTCGAAATAATGTACAAGATCTAGAACAGTCAAAGTGATGGGATTTTGGCTCAGATCACACTTGCTGTCTTTTGTAATATTGTATCACTAGCAGAGCTGGGGACTCAAGTCACATGTTGCCTGACTCATATTGGACTTGCAACTTATGAACATCCCTCTATTACAGCATTTCTGACAAAACCATTTTTATCTGCAGTAGCATAATTGGACTGAAGGCAGCTAGTATCTGTCTAACCAGCTTAGGCCTGTATCAAGATGACTTTCTTTGTTGCCCCTGAGTAATGGAATAGTCCTTTCTCTGTCAGTCTGAATCAAGAACACCCTTAAAAATAAGGTGCTACAAAGGGTTCTTTGAGCGATGCTATAGAGGAGACATTTAAGAACCATCGTTATGAAAGAGCTGTATGCAGAACTTAGTTAACATTAACAATAGACAATAATTATTGAGCTACACATACAGAAGAAGCATCTTTCTGTATGGCGTTGGGTGTCATGCAACAGGCCAGACTTCTTAAAAGACTTGTTGAGTTTCCTAATGTTATCCTATGATAATCCATCCGATACAGCTTGGATATTCTCACTCATTCCCTGTTGATTTTGAGGTAGGAGTGGAGTGTTAAACAGCATCCCACACATTTTCAGTTGGGAATAGGTTTTGGTAATGGGACTGTCCATGGTATAGTATAGTGTCTTCAAGGCAACCTCTTGTTGGAAGCTGGTTGGAGTAGCACACCAGAGTGTGTGTTTAGAAAAGGTTGTAGGACCACATTAATGTAACTTTGGGCTGTCAAACTTCCTGATGAGCGAAGGTGATCTGGCGTTGTACAAAATTGCACTCCACACCATGACGTCAGGCCATCTTGATGTGAGACGCATGAAAACAAAGCATTGATCTTGCCATTAAGCACATCACCTCGACACATAGATTTGTTTTTCATTTCTACCAAGTAAGAAAACATTTTTGTCTTAAAACGTGGCCACCTAGACATAGTCTTAACAGCTACTCTGCTTGTACTGGATTTTATCTTGGCCTTAAACAACCTCTATCATTGCTAAAGATCCCTGGCTCAGAAAGTGACTAATTTGAATGGTAGTGCCTGTAGGTCAGGTTCACACTGATGGTGGTGAAGTACAGTGGCCCCCACACATTCATAGAGCTGAGCATCAGCGCTGTTCAAGCCCAACTGCATGTGCTCTGCTCTTTGCTTGGCCTGGAAGTTATTAAGCGTCTGCTTTTAAAGACCTCCTCCTCCTAATGAGCGCTCTAATCAACACTGACACTTTTACTGCTGCTGCAACCTGCACCAGAGAGAGAGAGAGAGAGAAGAGAGAGAGAGAGCCTGCGCATAGATATGCACACACACACAGACATGCGCACACTTCCAGCCCAGCAAGACATCAAACACTTGTTAGCAAGACAAATGCGTCAAACTTGCACACATTGAACCCACACATGCACATAATTTTGGTTTCAGCAGTTTTAAAAAGGATGTTTCTGTGTTATTGGGCATGCGTTTTGTATAGTAAAAAGGTTTAGACACTGTTTAGTAGTCATTAAAATTCAATACAATATAAACTCAGCAAAAAAAGAAACCAAACAATACACAAAGAGACGTCTATTAGCTTTCAGACGCTTTTCGTGCCAGAGCAGTCCCATTCGGCTCTGTAAACTATTTTTACACAGGGACTTCTGGCAGATGGTTTGCTACCTCAGATAGGCCTTCCACTAAGTTATTTAGGCCCATTGAGACTGAAGCGTGCAGCCGTAGATCAGCAGCAGTGTAAGCTTCGGCGTAGCTGAATGATCGAGAGCCTGGAGCTCCCTCTAATACACCCAAGAAAGAGGGAGTGAAACGCAGAGGGAGCAGCACCCGTCCATCATCCCAGCAACCAGCTCCCGATGTGAACCTGGAAGTCAGCAGACAAGGCCTGGAGGGGGGTGTTTCAGGAGATTAACATCCGTGGAAACTACAGCACTTGTGGAAGTGTGTTTGTGTGTCTCCTTCAGGTGGCTCTGAGATATGGCTAATAGGAAATGTGAATTACTACGCCTTGCTTTCCTTCCCACCTATATCAACACTGGGACCTAGATGCAAACACATTGCTCAGTTACACAGAAACACATGAACACACACAGGAACTTTTTCACTCACATTCCACTCACATGACTCTCAGTCATGTCAAACAGAACATCTACATTTCTCAGTGACTCAAACAAGTTCCTTGTGTATCTAAAGGCCTTTCACACTAGTACATATTTTTTTCCCCTTTCACACTCCTGACTCCTAAATCCCGACACCTAGCTTAGACATTCATCTGTTTTCACATGTACTTTTTTTTTTTTTTTTAAACGAACCTAACTCGGTTCTGACCAAATTAACCTGAAAGGGAACCCACAGCAAATTACCTCAGTGCTCTGTGTTCACATTGTAAGTCCACGTTCAAGAAAACTATTATCATTTGAATTCTACATTTTCAAAGGTGCCTGTATCTCTTCATGAGACAGCACAATTCCACATGCCGCCATGTTTTTGCTATGAGGTTCTTAAGGTTCTACAGAAGAAATGAAAGCCAAGCAGACCCAGGCCTCGGCTTCTCTGAAGGTGGTCTCAGCTCGGTTATTTTTTTGGGCCATTTAGAGGGGTCCGAGTTTTTTTTGACATACTCACATATGTAAAACAAACCATGAGTCAGCAGTCTGAGTCCACCTCAGATTCTGAAACGGTGAAAGTGTGGAAATGCATTATTACTAATGTATCTTTCAGTCAGTCAACATATAAGATGAAGAAAAGTTGTGCAACAGATATTAGCAAAAACAACAAGAATTGGCTTCCTGGTCATTGATTAAGCCTATATTTTAAGCATAATATGTTATATATTATATGTATGGTTCAACTAGTTGCATTGACAAGGATAGATAACTGCTTTTTGCTAAAAATGGTTGACTCTAGACTCGGCCTTAATCTGAGTTCGGGAAACTGGTTCCAGATGTTTGTTGAATTGAACAAAGTAGAATTGTTCAATGAGATCTAGTTTCATTAATTAAAGAACAAAGTTGACACCCAAAGTGATAGTAGACTTTACTTTCAGGATTTAGCATTGAGAGGGTTTCCCCACTGTTTAAATTTTGGTTCTAAAACTAATGCAACACAGCAGCCAAGAGCAGCTAGTTATGTTTATTAGAAACTGATATCATGGTGGCATTTGTGGGATTTCAATCGTCTGTCTTTTCTTACCTTTTCATTTATCTCCATTTATTCGGATCTCTGACTTCATATCTGCTCCTATCCTTTATTTGACCTCGATCCTCGACCTAGCCTTTTCTTTCTCTTCACTCTCTCCCACCACTCTTTTTTTTTTCCCCCCTGCCTCTCCATGTGGGAATAAAAGATGGATAGCTATCTTGTTTGTCGCTTACTGAGAATCATGGTTTGGATTTGAGGTGTGTGTTGTCCATATTCAGCCATATTCAGTCAATACACATGTTTTTTGGGTTAGATGTGTGGGGGCAGGCTTCTCCTACTCCTCCTTAGAGATGTTTATATGATTATTGCAAAATATTTGGTATCCTTTCTGACTTCTGTCTTTCCAGTATTTCATAAGAATGCAGAGAAGCTTGACAAGCGATTGAGGCCAAAATCTAGAACTGGTATGTTTTATTGAGTCCTCTGCTGAACTCATTAACAGAATAAGAGATTGCGTGCATGGCCAAGTTAGACCTAAAGCTCGTAGTGTCCACTTAAGCAATGAGGTCATAAATGTATGCATTCATTACTCTCAAAAATACTTAAAATTACACTCCTTATCAAAAAACTGCTAAAGGAATCAGCCGATTACAATGTACAACACTGGCGGGGACACCTTTAGAGATGAGTCATGCTTTTATCTTGGTGGAGATGTCCAACAAATCCACATGTTAAGGCACTCTGATTAGTACCACGATCAGTGGTTTGGTTTCATGCGTCACATGTCCAGAAGACCTAGTGTCATGTTGTGGGGTGCTATCAGCACTTCAACCCTACCCCAATATCTGCAGGAGCTAAGGGAGAATTTTCAAGCTGCATGGGATGAATTATCGCAGGACACCATTAGGAACCTCTACAACTCTATTCCAAGACATCTGGCATATTACGCTATACCCAACGCCATACTGAGAGATGCTACTCCCGTATATCACATGTTCCATATTATTATGCAAATGACATTTTTCTCTGATTTTTCTAAATGGTCAATACAAGTGAGTCAGTATCATTTTCAATTCATTAACCTTTAGAGTATAAATCAAATTTTATTGAACAAACCTCACAATAATAACAATATCCTTAATTTCCCTGAAGGAACCCTCGCAAGGGATTAATAAAGTTCTATTCTATTCTATTCTATTTTTCAAAAATAGAAAATTCACCCTCAAAATGCACCGTTCCACTGTCCCAGACTGAACATCCACAATTGACTCTTGTACACTCTGTAAAGAAACACACTGCCCAAAAAAATCACCTTCAATTAATATCAGATAGCTTTAGATGCCTTCAAGTCTTGCTGCCAAAAGAGGGTATTAAGATGCACAGAGAGAAATAGGAGTTTTAAATGTGAGAAAAGGTCACAGGAGCAGGAAAAGGGGTTCATCTTGTTTTGCACTCATAGCGCAGAAGCTGGGCTGTACTAGCTGTCACCATCAGTTTGGCACTATTTTCTCTCGTCTTTCCTCTTACTCAATCACTCCATCTTTCTCAGTCTTGCTCGTTTGTTTTGTACCCACCCTCTGGCAGCAGTGAAGCTGTGATGAGAAAGGCAGCCATCCACTGGGACTCCAGCCTGAGCAGGGCAGCAGAACAGAGGTGGCTGCTGGCTGGGCTTAAGGCCTTGAGAAGCCTGTCAGGCATTTTAACTCTCTACAAGCAGTCCAAGCTGCTGACAGACCATCGAGTGTGTGTGTGTGTGTGTGTGTGTGTGTGTGTGTGTGTGTGTGTGTGTGTGTGTGACTGTCTGTCACAGATGATTCAGATGAGTTGCTGTTTTAATACATTCTGGCTTTCAGTTTAGGCAAATCATCATATTAAGGAATTATAACTGTGTTTAAATGTTTTAGATTAATATCTAGATCCATTTTTGACGTTTATTTATGCACTTTCTGTGTGGCCTGCCAAACTCATTAATGGCGTAAGAGATGCCCAGTCCAAGCAGGAGATTCATGCTTCCGTCTGCTGGCAAGCTTCATGGGGATGCTGATTTGCTGCAGGTGGCACCTGCCCACAGTGCCAAAGCTACTAACAAATGGTTGATAGACGATTAATGGAGTTTTGTCAAGAGAAACACCCAACCAAGTAATATAAACAAGCTGTGGCCACTGTCAAAGCAACCTGGGCTTCAGTATCATCTCAGCAGTGCCACAGGCTTATTGCCTTCATGCCACACCATACAGATGCATTAATTCATGGTAAAGGACCCCCAGCTAAGTATTGAGTGAATAAATTTACACATTTGTCAGACATTGGACTTTTCTGTACTTCTGTACTGAGCTTCTCATAATTTAAAACATTGGATTTGTAATTTTCATGAGCTTTAAGCCTTAACGATCAAAAGTAAAACATACTGTAAATGAAATGAAAAAAGAAATAATATATAATATATTAATTATAATATTATTATATATTATAATAATAATAATATATATGACTTTTCATGATCTTTTAAATTCACATTATTAGTAGCCAATAGTGAAGAATTACAGTATTCAAACTAAGCTTCTCTCTCTACACTGATCACCCATTCTCACAGTCACCCTGTGTGTGCTGAGCAGGTGTGTGGACACAGGTTTGTATGATCAGAACAGCAACAATCTTTCTTCATTTTTCTTACTTTCAGTTGATGAAAATGTACAAAGACCTTATTTCAAGTCAGTTTGAGCCATTAATATTGGTCCATTTGAACAGCTGTGACTGGATTGTGCTCGCTTCATTGTGCATGATAGCATGTGATTATATCAAAATGTGTTTAATCAGAGGTTTGATTGTGGAGAGCATGGTTTTCATTGTGATGATGTGTGTATGTTGTGCTTCAGTTCTGTTCAGTCATTAAAGGTGAGAGGCGTATTTCTGACCAAAATGAGCCTGGTGGCCTCAGTGTCTGTTTACTTCTGTCAGTAAGACAGGACTTTGTGAGTTGTCTCTGTCTCTGTCCTGTGTAAGGGTTTGTTCTAGGACTCGTGCCCAACACGACGACTGCATGAGTGATGCTTTTTTAATGATGGTCTGTTTCTCTCTTTCTCTTTTCATTCTTTTGCCCCCCCCCCGCAGGTCCTACAGGAGTGGGTTTGAATGAACTGAAGAGGAAGCTGTTAATATCTGACCCACAGCACTTTGGTGTCACCATCCCTCGTAAGTGGTTACTTAATCTCTGTGTGTGAGAGAGACAGAAAGACAAATAGAGTGACTGCATGGTACTCGTGCTCTCGGCCAGTTGAATGTTCACCATTCTGTGAACTGGTTCTGAGTGAACTGTTTTCCATTTTAGTGACTCCGATTCAGTAGCTGAACTTTTTTTGTATTCAACTTGCAATGTGTCTGTCCTTTTATAAGCTGATTAATTAGAAAAATATTTGTATAGTCACCTCTAACTTGGATGGGTGATATGACTGAAACACTTATAATTCACTATATATTTCCACACAAACAACCCTTTCACCCTCTTTTTGGACTGAATTTTTTTGATATATTGCTATTTATGATATATTGCTCAGCCCGATCTCTAACTCAAAATGCCACATATTAAGCACCAGAGAGAAAGACACGTTCTGTTTTCTTCCTGGAGTCTCTCGCACCAGTCCGTTCAGTCTGCAGAACTAAAGGAATGGAGAAAGTTGTTGGTTCATAAATCAAGGACATTTTCACATTCAGTGTTGATGAGTCGTCATCTCACTCTTACACTCTTGCTAGCGCACTTCCCTGCAAGTGTGTCTCTGTCTCTCTTTCTCACTCTGTTTACTCTATATTCTCAGTTCATTTTAATTTAATTCAATTTAGGCATGACTGTTTCAACAGAAGAGATGCGGAAGCATGGAGGGAGAGGCACTGTTTTGCCTTTGCCGAGGAAGATTCATAGTTGTTCAGAGTTGGTTGGAATTTCCAGATGTGGTTAAAATAATTAAACATTATTGGATAAAATTTTGGATGAAGTTGTCTACAGTCATTTAGAGCTTTGGGCAGTGGAGCTGTCACAGCACCAGGGCTGTACTTTCCCTTCTCTACAGCCAGGTTATGGTCACTGACTCTGTCAGGACTTTGTCAGGATCCGTCTCTGGATGTCTGATGGTGAAGAGATACTCTGCTAAGTCCTGCTGTGTTTGGAGCTTGTGTTCAGCCCAGTAGAATTCTGATGTAGGCTAGGCTCTGCTAAGGTTGTCCCAGTGTGGATTGGCTGATTTGCTGTTTGATAAATTGTTAACTCTGATTGGACTCAGGTCAGCAGTGGTGGACTGAGGCTGTGGGGTCTTAGGGGTCAGTATGTTAGACACAGAACCAGCTGATAGAAGGAACTGGGATCAGAGCTCAGCCTTTTGGGTTTTCAGTGCTTTAGAATGCAGAGTATTTTCATTGCAGGAGTTTAGATGACGTCTTGCTTTGTCCCTTACTCTCTGTCTCTCTCATAGTCTCTCACTTTCACACACTCTCGTGCTCTTTTTCTCACACAGTTTCCCTCTGGTGCTTGCTCTCACACTCTCTTTCTGACTTGTCTTATGGTGTCTTTCTGTGTCAAACTCTTAATCTCTCTGTCTCGTGCACTTTGTCTCTTTCATGCTCTCGCTTGCGCTTGTATTTTACTTTCCCTTTGTGTTCTCTTTCTCTGTCTCTCTCATTCTTGATCTCCGCCCCCCACCAGTTTCTTTTCCTCAGCATCCAGGAACACATTCTTCAGAGATATGCATCGGAGCAGACAAGTTGGGACAAATGAATTGGGCTGTGAATTATGTATTTAAACAGGCTGCCTGCACCAAGCAATAGCACATTTAAAGAAGGCAGAGAGAGAGAGAGAGAGAGAGAGAGAGCGAGAGCGAGAGAGAGAGAGATGGAGGAAAAAGGGGGGAGTAGGAGTGTAAAGGGGTGGCCAAAAAAGCCGAGACTGTTGATAGAATTTGGGGATGTTTGTTACATTGAGTTTGGCTGTAATAGATGTGTCTGATTCTGACTCTGACACTTTGAAATGCCACTGGTATTAAAACCCCATCCAGAGCTTTTTGCCTTAATGCTGCCTAATTGCTCACAAATGTGACCTCTGCATTTGTCTGTATTATATGGCCCAGCTCACGTTCACAACTTACAGAGGATTTAAATTAAGGAGATGGATTCTAGGAAAGTTTACTTTTTTATTCCTTTCTTTTTTTGTTGCACCCCCCCCCACACACACACACACCCTAATGCTGCCAGCTCCCCTGCTCCAAATATTTAACACTTGCCGTCAGATTTGTGAAAAAGCATTGAATGTCATTTGGTTTTTTGTCTTTAAAGCATTTATTGTTCGTTCAGACTTCCCCCTGCTGGAACATGTGGTCAGAGCGAGCAGTAACAGTGGTGAAACTGCAAAAAGTGATTAGTCAAGAGCAAGTAAAAGTTTTGATTTCCAGTCTGACAGCGTTTTTTCCATGATTGAAGAGTGAATGTCACATTTGTTCAACTGCATCAAAATCATTTCCTCTGCTCAGAGTCAGTGTGGGCAATCGCACAGTATCAGAGTGGGCATCAGCACGGACTCTCATTCCTGTGGTGTTCTGTTCTATTCATCCTCACTACCTTTAATTCCTTTCCTTGTTTTCTTTCCTTGTTTTCTTTCTTTCTTTCTTTCTTTCTTTCTTTCTTTCTTTCTTTCTTTTCTTTCTTTCTTTCTTTCTTTCTTTCTTTCTTTCTTTTTCTTTCTTTTTCTTTCTTTCTTTCTTTCTTTCTTTCTTTCTATAACTTTGTCTTTATTCTTTAGCACTTTAGTTGTTTTTTCTTTCCTTCTTTTTACTTTTTTTATTGACATTTTATACTTATTTACTCACTGTGTGTGTTGTGTGTGTGTGTGTGTGTGTGTGTGTGTGTGTGTGTGTGTGTGTGTGTGTGTGATGAATAGTTTTGTGACTGGATGATAAATTAGGCACTCGTGAGCTCTGCTGACCGCTTTCGTATTAAAAATGAATTAACTGGGAAACATGGTCCACTTGTCACTATGACCTGCATGAAAAGGGTAAGAGAGGCAGATGATGAGCAGCTGATAAAGATGAGTCAGCAGATGGCTTCAGAGTGGGCTAGTTACTGAGGTGGAAGACAAAAGCTTGTGGCCTGCTGTCTTTCTCTTAATGTGAAACATACCCTGTAAAAGCTGAAGAGGCTTTGTGTTGGAGGCTGTTGTAAAAGACTGGATGATGGTACGGTAGGAGTACAGGGGACATAAGTAGAGGGCTGAGTTACAGTAGAGAGCAGGAGGGAGCGATGAGAGAGGGGGCAGAAAGGAACGGGGTGGAAAGAAGGAGAATCCTGGCACTCAGCTTGTTGGAACAGTGATAAAACTTTAATAGTTTGTTTTGGAGCCGCCGTTCGGCCAATTTGTCTGAGGAGTGTACCGCTGCAACCCTTGACCTCTCCGGCTCTCGTTAAACACGCCACAGCAGGCCTCCGCACAGCAACCTTTGACCCCTGCTAAATGGGTTGGTGCCTCGCTGGCCGGTCCGGCACGCGTGGCCCGATTTAACTGGCTGTGCTTTACAGCCAAGCAAACACAGGGACAGGACTTAATGAAAGTCAGAGGGAGCACATTTGTGCTGCTGGTACTGTGTCCCTCTGTTAGTAGAACCACTGTGTTCTTACTGCTCTGTAAAAACATTAGAAAAATCACTAGCTGTGCTCATAGGCCTATAACGCAGTGTGTAAGCACCCGACATTGACCATATCGCTGTGTTACAGTGCTTGACTGCCGTGTATCATTTGAGAACGTGGAACTTTACCACTGTGGCAGGGCTTGAGGGCGGAGGGGGGGGGGGAGTTGATTGAATCATTGAATACTTTTTCCCTCAGTCATATTTTGCTGGCCTTTCATTCTCTCTCTCTCTCTCTTTTTCCCTCTCACGTCTCCTCTCGTTATTTCTCTTCCACAGACACCTCGAGAGTGAAGAGAAGCCAGGAGAGTGATGGTGTGGAGTATCACTTCATCTCTAAACACCTGTTTGAAACAGATATCCAAAACAATATGTAAGTAGCCATACCTGATGAACCAGTGAGTTCAGAAAATGAATCAAAATATCACAGCTTGAACTCCAGCCATTAACTAAGAGTCTGGATATCACTCATGTTTAAGTATTACATTACAATGAATTCATTGTTAAACTGTCTTCAAACAACAGTGAAAAAGAACCCAGTATCATGAAAGAAAAAAAAAAGTTTCAAACCATAACCTTCATTCCCCAGTCTACACAATATCCGTGTTCCAAAACTGGGCTGGTTAAAACAGCCAAGTTTAATTTATTTTTATTTTTATTTATTTGTTTGTTTATTTATTTATGTCACAATATAACAACTTATTTGCATATTGTCACGGTTTCACATAATTTGTCTCCTAAATGGCAACCAAAGCCCCTTCTTAATTTTCAGTGGAAGACGATGTAAAAGGATATTATTCCAAGTCATTTTGGAATTGTGGAGTATTTCTATTGGTCAATTCATCAGTTGTGACACAATGTAAAAAAGTGAAAAAGCTAATTAACAGATATACAACGTTTTTCAGTGACAGCAGGTAGCTATGTATATAGCATGTTGTTGTCCTAAACCGTTTCCCTGTCCCTGCTGAAGAAAAGCATCCCAGCAGCATGATCATGCCACCACCATGTTTCACAGTGATGATGGTGTGTTCAGGGTGATGTGCGGTGTTAGCAGTGACTCAGGGGGACTAAATACAAATTCAGGTCACACTTTCCAAATTTTTGTTTGTTAAAAAAAAATCTTTTCACATCACATTTTCATTCATAGGTATGATGTGTGTGTGTGTGTGTGTGGGGGGGGATATCAGATACTGATGTACTTAATGATATTTCATAAGGCTTGTTTATGAATAATCTTATTTGATATGTCTTTGTACTTTATACACATCATTAACTGATATTCTCAGGTTGGTCCTCAGTGCTGTCCAGGGTTTTTCCATTTTCCAGTTTTATTTGCCCAATTTTGTGTGTGTGTGTGTGTGTGTGTGTGTGTGTGTGTGTGTGTGTGTGTGTGTGTGTGTGTGTGTGTGTGTGAGAGAGAGAGAGAGAGAGAGAGAGAGGATAATCTTATTATTATTTTCATATACTTATGTATTTGTGAGTGAGATTGAAAGACTGCTGACAAGTGGGGGTGTTACTCTGTCTCTGTGTTTGTGTGTCTGTGTGCTTGAGCGTGTGTGTCTGTGACTAGACTGCTTGTGCCCTGTGGTTCACAAGCCCTGATCCATATGGATGGCCTGTTGATGGATGTTTTTCCACAGCCTCTCATCAGAGAATAAGACAGCACCACAGGAAAGTAGATAGAATGTCACTTTGCCTGCAGTTTGGGCCTTTGGAACTGTTTTTAGGCTGCTGTGTGGTGGAAAATGTCATACAATGGTTTTGTAGTCATTTGTAATGAACATTAAAAAGAGTGTAAATCAGAACTCGGTGTTTACAACAAGAAGGAACTGAGGCACAAGAAAACACAGAGGTGAAACAAAGGAGAAGAGAGAAGAGGTAAGGGAAGCCGGACAGAAGAGGATGAAAACATCCGTCCGTATGTGTGTCTGATCAGTGTCCACAGTCATGCATGCCAGTGGGAGACTCTCATTCTCATGCGAGAGCAAGTGACATCGGCATTCCCAAGGAAAATCCTGCAATGGCCTAAAAACAGATTACCCCAAATTAACCCAAAACCACAGAGGCAGCCTCCACCCCGACATCCAATCTAAAGGCAACCCTTCAGGACAACAAACACCACAGAACTCAAAACTCATTTAGCAGGACTGCCTTAAATGAGCTTCCCTGAACACAGGCACTTGAGGAATTCTTGCTTACTGTAAATGTCAAATTAACAGTAAAGAACCGATTTTTAGCACCCAGCAAATCTTGCTTGCCGTGTCATTGTTGGACTTTGATGATGGTGTCCAAGACCAGAGTGAAACCTCTGAAAATCTCTCTGGATTTGCCCTCTTTGTGACGTCCAAGACAAACACACTTGAGTAAAGACTGCATTTGAGCAGCATGTTTAAATAAATATTTATTCCAAAAATATGGATCAAGTGTCTAATGGTGAATGAACGTTTAGGAGGGGACAGTTAGAAAGATTCACTTAAAATATATGGAAAGAAAAATAATTGGACACCTCTTTCTTCTGAAATCAAGGGTATTAAAAAAAGTGTATGAAGTGTATCTGTCTCAACTGGTCAGGGAAGGCTTTCTACTACATTTTGGATTTGAGTGCATTCAGCAGCAAGAACATCAATTGAGGATGCTGGATAATCACCATCCCCCAACTCCCAAACCCATCTCAAATACAGTTCCAGGGAACACAGTTCCACTGCTCCACAGCTCAATTCGGGTGGGCTTTATTCCCCTGTAGCTCACAGCTGACATCAGGTATGATGCCAATAGGTTCAGAGTGTTCCAGAGAGTCTTATTGTATTGGTAAATACATCTATATAGGGATTCGACAAGCTGTGTGTGCATCTGTACCAGCAACAGGTCCAACTTAACATAACTGATTGCCTTCTTTACAAGGTGTGTCCTCAAACATCTGTCTCCCAAATCAGTTTCAGTGACTATGTTCACATTGGTCAGGTCCTCCTAATAATGAAACCTGGGGTCTCATAGCTCGGCAGACTTCACTGCAAACCACAGCATTTGAATGAATTTGAATGTTTTCTATTTTAGTGCTTATAGTGGTAGCTGAACTCCATGACCCCCCCTACTCCCTGTTGTGCATGCTTACATTGTCCTGTAGAAAATTTAATCTGTTAAATAATGGACCCAAGTTTATTATAATTTCTTTTTTTGAGAGTGACTTTGTCTCGTTGCATAACTGAACATTAGCACTTTCACTACAACATTCCACGTAAGGGTTTGTCATTCAGGAATTCTTTCCATATTCGTCGTCTCCAAGCTATTTCTCTTTCTACCTATCTGCTAAAAATACACACTGGTGTTCTGTGACATTGATCAGAGGGAGAGAGACAGAGGGGGAATAAGAATGTAGTGGAAAAGTGTTTGTTTGCCTTTGCCTACTCAGGAAGCGGTATTACTCCAGCCTTTGGCATTTGGGCTGCCTGTGCTTTGGGGAGACAGGTGTTACTGATTTAAAGTGTAACAGAAGATTATATAAAGGGCCGATGTGCCAGAACGTCTGGAATAGTGTTGCGCTGAAGAATGTGAGCGCTGGTGAGCCTATAGAGACTTTCTATGCAGGGTTCACTCTGAGCGCATCTCTCTGGGCTTGTCTGAGAGTGTCTCTGACACTGCCATTTCAGTATCTGTCCATTGAATTCTATCAGCAGACATGTTTATACTGAGAAGAGCATCATTTTGTATTCAGTTCTATTCATTAACTGTGTAATCTGTCTGTCTCTGTTTCAGGTTTATTGAATATGGTGAGTATAAGGGGAATTACTATGGGACAAGTGTGGACTCTGTTCGATCAGTTCTAACCAAAAATAAGGTGTGTCTTCTGGACGTGCAGCCCAATGTAAGTAACACACACATGCATTTTTATATCCACTGATGATATTTCTCTCTCTTTGTTCCACTCGCAGCCTCTCTTCCTTCCTCTCAGTCATCCACTCACTCTCTCTCTCTCTCTCGCTCTCTCTCTGTCTCTGTCTCTCGCTCTCTCTCTGTCTCTGTCTCTGTCTCACACACATCAACCTGTCTCCTCTGCAGCTCCACATTCCTCTTCCTGACGCTCATCCCTGTCTCTTCTTCAGATAAGGGCATTGTAACTGTCTGTCAGGATGAAACAGGCCCGTTTCATTATGCATCACAGCATGATGACTGTCTGAAATTGATTTGTTTTACTGGTTTACAATCAACCACACTGATGTTCTTTTTTTTTATCAACTTCATTTACCAGCAAAAACACTTTGTAAAAGCCTGTAAATTTTAACCAACACTGAAAACTGTTATTGTGATGAATGAGTGTTTAATGTGCAAACATCACTATGAATGAGAACCAGGAAGTTGCAGAATCTATTCTGTATGATTTTTATGACCAGTTGTTACATATGGTCTGATATCTGTATCAAAGGGTATTAATGTCAGGTTGATCACAGCAAAAAAAAAAAAAGCTTGATCGGATGTCGGAGGGAAAAGTAGAATAAATCCAATGCAGTGTAACAAAGAAGGCTCAAAAGCAACAATCTGTGAGTGGATGTTCAGTGTATTGGCCAGTATTTTAGATCACTGTCTGTGTTAAAATCTAAAGTGGTATTGTAGGATCTCTATCATATGCTTATACTGAACATGAAGGTCAAAATCAGATCCAACAGCAGCAGCACTCTCACTGAAAGGCTTGATTAGCATGGCTTTTAGTCAAGTTGGCAGGGATGCTTGCATGTGACCACAACAAAACCAACAAGCAAGAAATCCAAGTAATCTAATATGAAATTTATATGTCTCCTACTTGCTGGCAAGAGTGTCTTCTGGCACCAGGAAGACAGTGTTTACGTACAATGTCTGCGTACTGCAGGAGTTCAGTTGGCATCGGCCTGCTGTCTTTCTTATTGAACACTCAACTGCTGCCAGAATCCAACCATCCGTCCGTTCATCCGTCCGTTCATCCGTCCGTTCATCCGTCCATCTGTTCATCCGTCTGTGCATCCATCCATCCATCCATCCATCCATCCATCACATTACATTACATTACACACATTTATTTATTGAACACATTTCACAATGAAAATATGTAGAATGAAAAGGTTAATGAAAAAGATTACTTACTTACTTACTACAACTAAAATAAATACATGATGGAAATAAAATAAAGGTAATAAAAAAGGGTTGCACTGAGACTTGACCGAGATTAGACCTGATCCTGTGTCCTCTTATTATCATGGTTTAAACATTCTCATTTACATAGAGCTTTATTGCCGCAAACTACCTGCCGTTGACTAATGAGAGGTACACACGTGTCAAAATAACCCAACTGCAAAGTGATGGAAATACCAATATATTGCAGTGCTACCAATATTCAGCCCCAAAACTTGGAAATTTGCAACCACATAAACAGACTCTTCAGCACAAACCAGGCACTCGAACCCAAAACCAAAAAATTGGTAAAACATGAACTTTCTTAAAACATGTATTTTGTCAATGCCACCACCCTTCCCAGACATAGGAAGTCCATTCTGCCAGAGTCGTTCTTCAGCTTTCACATTAGTCCATCCAAACCTTTACAACAGTATCTATGTCATCATGCTCCCAGTGCACTTCAGAGTGTGTCTCACTGGACCCGAAGCCCAGCCAGACCAGCGTGAGCCTGGCCACACACACTGGGCTTTGGTGGTCCATGACTGTTTCTTGTCTCTATCTGAGAGACAGAGAGTAAGAATGAGGGAAAAGAAACAGTGCCAATGGTTCTGGTAGTTATCTGCTTCAGCCAACTTTATAAATCTGTTTTCCTCCCTCCTGTTCTCTCTTTTTTTACTGGGTGTCTCTTATTTTCTCACTGACCTTGGACTCTTTGGTTCAGAGACTCAGGTTTAATGAAACAAGATGAAAGTAATTAGGATTGTCTATAGCGTTTCCTCCCTTCCCGATGTCATATTAGTTCAGCTCAGTGTGAATGATCCACTTTGTTATGTTTGAAAATGTAATAGTGACTAAGATCAATAATGTATACTAGGATCAGTATCAAATAAGATTATGATGGTGTGATTGATGGTGTTTTGATGGCTTGCGTTCTTTTATTCTTTTTTTTCTTTTCTTTTCTTTGACCTCTTTCCTTTTTTCTTTTGACAGACACTGAAGCATCTTCGTACTGCTGAGTTTAAGCCCTTTGTGGTGTTTGTGAAGCCTCCATCCATTGAGCGTTTGAGAGAGACCCGAAAGAACGCAAAAATCATTTCAGGCAAAGATGACAAAGGCTTGTCCAAAGCCTTCACGGTAAGATCCAGAACAATCCTCATACACGCTTGTCATTTCTCAAAGAAGTGATGAATAAATTTGCCTTGTATTTTATTGCTGTAATTTGAAAAAGTTCATATTTACACTCACAAGCCGCCGATTCATTTCATGACAGCGCAACACACAGCCACTGCTACAAGGCAGTTCCAAGCCAATACACATATTGCACTTAATTTCCAGTTGGTTATTTGGTCTAAAGCTCCAGCTTTATTTCATACTTTGATATATGGAGCAAAAAACGCAAAGTACATCAATATATTCACTTAGTCATCACTTTATGCCAATTAATTTGGTATATAATTCTTATTGTCAGGAAATTAATTCATGTAGAGAATTATGTTGCTAATGTACTGTATATTTTATTCAGGTATGTTTGATGAATAATTTTGACTGAAGACAGTTTGTTTTATTAAACCCGGTCTCATAAGTTTATGTGCATTTCATCAGTTCCGGACAAAATGTCCTGGGACAGCTTTTGTCATGTACTGTTTGGGGTCAATCAAACACATCCTTTTAACTCATGCAGCCTTTTGGACAAGTCCGTATACACGGATAATTGTGTGCGTGTGTGTTTGTGTGTGCTCTTGTGTATGTGTGTGTGTGTGTTTGTGTCAGCCCCCCCCCTGAAGCAGTAACATGATATAAGACTGAGCTCATTCTTCACCTGCAGGAGGGCGCTCAAAGGAGACACACATGAAACCAATTAGCACATGTACCTTACTGTGTGTGTGTGTGTGTGTGTGTGTGTGTGTGTGTGTGTGTGTGTGTGGTGTGTGTGTGTGTGGTGTGTGGTGTGTGTGTGTGTGTGTGTGCACACGTGTGTGCATGTAAGTGCGTGAGGGTGTGAATTAGTAGGCAGTCTGATGGCTTTCACAGACCTAGCGTGTGTGTGTGTATGTGTATATATATATATATATATATATATATATATATATATCTTACAGTAAAACTGCACTTGAGCCAAACGCCGGTCACTGCGGGACACCCTGACCCAGGCAGCCTCCACACGTCTGCCTGTCACCATGAGGACATTCCACGTGCCGGTGTTGAAGGTCGCCCTTAAACGTTGTTAAGTGCTGTAAAAACCATGCAGGTGTGCTCATGTTAGCCTTGCAACCTAGCCTTCACTCCTCTACATAGATCCGTATGTCTCTCACTGTCTCACACTTCTACACACACACACACACACACACACACACACACACACACACACACACACACACACACACACACACAGCTGTCATTCACACAGAGAGGAACTGGAAAGTTTGCAAAGAATGGTTGAGCCACTTTGCTGTGTTTGGTTTGACTGAAACTACAGTGTGAAAATGATTAGTGCTGTGTTTATTAGGGCTCACTCTGTTCCTACACCTTAACAAGATCGACTGCCAAAGCATAAATAATCACACAGTCCCTCTGCAGAGTTCAGTATGGTGAAAGACCTGTACTTCCCTGTGACACACACACCTGCGCTCAAACCAAATCATAATTACAAATTTAGATAAGCACTGAAGAACTTGGTTCAGTTGTATTCAGATTTATTTTTATAGCACTTTTCAGAACAGCTATTATCGCCAGATCCAACTCCAAACCGTTTTTGCCCAAGCAACACGTTAAGAGGAAGAAATTTTAAAGAAAAAACTCCCTCAGAGTAAACCTTGTGAGGAACCTAGACTCCCTTAGATTAATATATGAATCTCCATCAGATTAATAAATAAGGAAACACTTTTTCTGTAGAACCTTTGCAGAGTGTGTAGAATCCTTCAAATCAAGAAGATGAAATCTTGTGAGGAACCATGTCTCCCTCAGATCAAGATGAAGAAATCTTGACAGGATCAGAGTCCCCCCAGGTCAAGAGAAAGAAACCTTGAGGGGAATCAAGACTTAAGATGGCATCAAACTGGCAGCAGGGAAATGGAAATATGGGCAGAGGCAGCACAGAGGCAGAATCACTGTAACAGTTCATACGTGGGAAAGAGACAGAAAGAACGGGAACAAACCAGAGCGTTAAGAGGGTAGTGGTCAACAAATCAGACTGGTTTCAAGCAAGTGTGTGATGGTGTGACCCAAAGATGCTGATTCCTGCATACTTGGACATTTATTTCCACGTTTAATAATCAAGTGTCCTATAACAAACTAAACTAATACATTTGAACATGGAAATGAAAACAAAGTTGATTACTGCAAAAATCGGTAACAAGGCAATCACACTCTTGGACCTACCTCCCTAGACATCTACACCTACTACTGAAAAAGGGTAAGCAGAGGTCAACAATTGAGTGTATAATTCCATTTCCTTCCTTGCTGCAGCCTCAACTTGTCACATGACCCACTCTTGGAACTTCTGGAAATGGTATGGCATCAAACATATCTTGGGTACTCGATTGCTTTAAAGGCAAGGGGACACCTGAGTTAGATTCTGAATGATCACCTAATAAAAGCAAGTAAAAGTTATCTATAACCACTTAAAAGTCTTTTAATCTACCTGATTTTGTGTCTGACCGAGTGAATACATGTCAAAGTGGATGCTGTAATGCCTTGTCTTTCACCTTTCAGTTCCATCTTTCCTTACTTTCAGAGATCATCCCTGTTTACCACAGTAAATATACAGTGTACTAACCAATCACAATGCTTTATATGCATTGGCAGCCCAAAAAGAAGTGTCCAGCACTGTGGCTGCTTTCAACAAATCGGACTCACAGGAGCTCCACAGTTCCTGACAGATCAGTAACACTACCTTATAGACGCTGACAGTGTTAAAAGCACACACATATTTCCTATTATTGGAATGAAAGAAAAACCTTGTTTGATGAAAATGTCACCGACATATTTTATCCTGGCTTTCACTGTATTTCTTTCCCTGAGAAATGCCTGTGCCTGGTCTGCTAGAGCGATAAAGTCTCTTTGCTATGGGACTCCACAAAACAGTCCTCTCATTGTTTCACTGTTACCAGACGTCTTCTGCATTGTTCTGCCTTTAAAATCTCCTGTATAGCATTGACTTCATTTGTGTCTCTTTCTCAGCTTTCATTTGTGTTTGTTGAAGTACTGTTGGTGAAAATCCCTACATATCAGTCACCATAAATATATTTCATTGTCTGAAATTTTAAACACTGAAATGACAAAAAAACTAGGTGAATGCAACTCTCCTTTCCCCTTTCCTGTGATGATCTGTGGTCTTCAAGGTGTCAAAGTTGCACTTTGGGAATATGAAAATGGATTAAATGTAGAGGTCAGATACACTTTATATGAATAAAAATGATATTCCATCACACTTCAAGTGGTTCTTTGAGAGATGCCATAGATGGTGCAGAGGTTCTCAATCCTGGTCCTGGAGTACCACTGCCCCTCCGGTTTTAGAGTTTACCTTAATTCCACCGTACCTGATCCAACAAATGAACTACAAGACAAACCCATGCTGAGCCAGTCTTATCCAGAGTGACTTACAAAAGTGCTTTGCTCTTCACCCGGAAAATATTCTCATCTAGTTTGTGGAGGCTAGAATCCAGAAGCTAGATACCTCAAGCTGAGATGCTACCAAATACAAATGTCAGAATGGAGATCACAATACACAATGCTCAACATATTACACTGTATCACACAGAACATAGTATAATTATAAGTTTTAATGAGTTAAATGCTCTTGAAAGAGGTGGATCAGACACCCAGTAGAAGTTTGTTCCACCACTCCCTGATGCCAGGACAGAAAAACGTCTGGATTCTTGTCTTCCATTCATTTTGAAGGATAGTGGGTCAAGCCAAGCTGTACTTGATGCTCAAAGGGCTCTTGGTACAGATCAGGTGTTGACCGTTGCCAACAAGTACAGGGGTGCAGGTCCTTTCTTGGCTCTGTAGGCCAGTATCAACGTTTTGGATATGAGGCCACCAGCTACAGGATGACACCAGCATTGGACAAGACAGTGGCCACTCACAGGTGCTAAATGCTAAGACAGAAATCATGGTCAGATGAGTCATGGAAACAGTTGTTGTTGTTTGGGCTGATCTGATGTTAGATTCCATGAAGATATTGATCGCATGGTCTACTGGCATGCTTCTACACATTATTGACCATTTTCAACTTTTCATAGATTTCATGTATCCCCACAATGATGGGATGTCCCAGTAGGTTAATACACTATGCTGCCAGGTCTAACTTGTCCAGAATTGGTTCTATAAAATATTCCTGGTACAGACGTGACACTGTGGCTTGATTCATGTTAAATGCCTGCACAATTTGGAGAATGGAATGTCTCATCCATCTGGCAGCCACAACCATACCTCACTCAAACTCCAAGCAACACCGTGTTCAACCTCACTCACAAGACAATTCCTCACAACTTATACAGATGTGGGTGTTCCCAGGTCACCCCTGAGATAACACAACTTCATAAACAATTTATATGTGGCTATCCCACGACTTTGGAATGTCACTGTAGGGCTGAAGGATATCAAACCTGGACAAAGCATGCCATCCAGCCCGTTTCCCTTATTCCATCAAGATAGAAACAAAAGCAAAAAAAAGAGACAAACTAGATATATGGTTGTGGTGTCTGACCACATACCCCGTCTTTTACTGCTGTACAAGCATGCAGTTCTTTACTTGATACTGTTAAATGAAGGATTGTCTGTTTAAAAGTCCATAATCCAGGTTCACCATTACTCTTTATGCCTTTGACAGGGCGTAGCCTCATATCTGATTTGTGGCTTCAGGGTTTTTGTGCCCTAAAGATTTGTTCTAAATCAGTCAAGCCGCTCAAACCATGCCATGTTCTCTCAGACTAACACTAAACCCTGGTCTCCACCACACAAACACTAAAGTCAGGCCCACAAGCCCAGAGGGGCCAAGGCCATACATATGAGGAAGGACACCAGCAATAAACAGTTTTCTGGGAAAATAGGTTTGGGATTCACACTTATGTCTTGCCATGTTCTAAAAAATGTTGGGGTTTATTTTCCTGATCTGAGCCACCTTTCAGATTTTTAAGGGCTGACTTTTAAGGGAGTTGTATTAAATTGAGCCACAGGTTGAGTTTCCAGTGAATAACCTGGGAACCACTGTTTTATGTTGTGTATTATTGGTTTATAAACTTTCCATAAAGCATTTGAATGTGAAGTATGAAGTATGATAAAGTTCGTCTCAGTGTGCTAGAATCGTTCCTTACTGTCACCCACCATGTGAGGAGGGTGGCACATTTTGTATGCGAGGGTCATAACTTGTTTAAGTGGTTCTGAATGCGTTATGCATTCAGATGTGTGGCTGTATAAAAGTGTGGTGAGCCTCATCACTTCATCACCACTCATTTCAACTGTGTGGCATCCAAACCTCAGACTATAATAACTATATAGAAGTGCTCACCACTTCACTAAAAAATTAAATATCACTGTTATCCTTTATATGTCCTTTATATAGACAGCAGTAGCAGATATTTTCTGCTTTTTGGCCTTTTCGGCCACTTTTATTGAAGATAAAATATGGCTTTTTATTCTGAGAGTCCATGAAAATTCCATGGTTCAACGCCTGCCCAGATTAGAATCTTGGAACACCATTTGATTATTAGTTTGCCTTGTGTAGTGGGAAGTAAAGAATACACAGTAAATAATATTTTGTTGATATGCAATTTTTTTTTTGTTTGATTGTTTTTGATCAGGACGAGGACTTCCAGGAGATGATCGATGCAGCCCAACTGATGGAGAACCAGTACGGTCACTTCTTTGAAAAAGTCATAGTGAATGATGACTTATCGACTGCCTACAGCGAGCTGAAGTTGGCCCTGAGAAAGGCGGAGATAGAGACTCACTGGGTTCCTATCAGCTGGACACATTCATGAAAGATAGCACACAAATGGGGAATGAAGGAGAAGGATGAAAAAGAGAAGAGAGAAAAAAAAACAAGACAAAAGGGAAGAACTTTGTAACGTGTGATTGCTGACAGAGTTTCTTTTATCCTAAATCTGGTGGCGGGCATGGCTTTCAGGGTATTTTAACAGATCTCTGATGGTTTATGGGCTTCTACAACACTAAAGGAAGGAATTATATGTTTGTTTTTGTTTGTACTTGGTCAACCTAGCTGGACAGGACTGGACTATCTAATTACACTCAAACGTCATCAGACTTTTAGCAGCCTTTTGTGAAGGTCTGACTGCCAATCAAGTGGTTGAGTGGCACTGACCGCACCATGGTGTAATTTTAACATTAGTTTATAGAAACCAAAGGGATGATTATTATTTTTCTGTGATCAGTGTACTTTTTGTATTGAAGCATAGATGTGAATTTGGGAAAGTACACTTTGGCCTTTCAAGTCTTAAACTGTTACTGGGGGAAGCTTTTTGAAGCACATTAACCCCCATGAGCTGTGATGTTAACGCAAGGTTGACAAAACATGTATACAGAATATCGATGAATGACCACCAGTGGAGCCTGAATAGTTATATTTAATTCAAAATTAATATATTTTACTATTTTTCTGGGGTTTTTAAGAGTTTTTTACACACAAACTTTATCTTAACCATCCATATTGTATGCCTAATAGTAATGATCAAATCACAATCCCATCAGAATGAAATGGAGATCATGGACAGAACGATGGAGATATTTTATCTAAAATTGTGCTTTGAGTTTCCAAGATAATTGTTCACTACAAGGTGTTTACAGGTAAGGTTTTACTCTGATTTTAAGACCAGAAACAAGGTCAAATCAAGTAAGAGGATGACAGAGCACAAATTGTAGTGTCTGTAAAGGCATCATACATATGGTTATACAAGCAAAGTTAGAAAGATTTTTCACTGCTGGACTACTGGTCAGCAATGACAGTTGACCAAAGAAAGCAAGCTGGTGGTACAAGATACATTTCAAAGAAACATTTACTTCAAAACTCTGAAGATGCCCTTTATTTGGATTGCAAATGGGCTCACCTCATCATTATTCTATATAGTGTCATCCCATTTGTTTTGTTTTTGTGTTGCTTTTACATTTTTAATCTTTTACACTTTTGACACTGGGTTGCTCTCCTTATTTCTTCCCCATCTTAATTTAATTATTTAGATGAAACATTCCAGTTGAATGTGTTAAATACCCTTGTCTTCATCACTAAGGGACACTGGCATCTTTCCTGTACTATCACGCCTCAAAATATTTCTTTCAATGAAATGCCGAAACAACAAAAGCCATTAAACTGATTAATCTTACAAGTCTTCTGTCAGTGCATGAAGATTTCCTCAAACCTTGGTCTTTGATTCAGGCACAACATCACACGTTTTGTTATTATTAAAAATTAGTAGTCGTTTATTAAAGACACCTGCACACATTTCTGCTATAAAAAGAAAATGTAAGCTCTGTTTCCAGCATCTACTGAACAGCTCAAATGAGGTCAAAGTGAGTGCACCTTGCAGCGAGCAGACTGAGGGACTTGTCTTGACCCTACATCTCAGAGTTTTTGCTTGCACAAACTCCTATTAGAATCCACCAGATGCAGCTAAACTTAAATTCAGTAAAAGGAAACAAGAAGAAAGTAGTTGAGATTTTCTGAGCTAGTTTGAAGAACAAAACGTGGTTCCAGATTTCTCCCGGACATCCCAGCCAATGCATGAATGTGTTCAATTCCGCAACTAGCTCACCTGATTTGACATTGTTGAGCACTGATCCACCAGGTGTTGGGTGAGAACTAGAAATAATACTACACTACAGTGAGGAGAGCTTTGGAGATGTTTTAAGGAGCACAGTGACGCAAAACCACTACGTTTTGTATTCATTTTATTTTTATTCATTTTAATATTAGTGTTTATTGAGGAAGTAAACACTTACTGCCAGTTTTTAATTGTCATTAATAATATTTTAATAATAATTTTGATATTCACAGGGATATAAAATGTTTGCACAGTAATGCATGTTTAATTCTAAACTGTTTTTGGTCACTGCTTGTGAATGAATCCTCTCCAAACTGGTCATTAAACTATGCACTTCAAGGTTGTACAGCCGGATGACTCATGAAGGTTGAGCAAAGGTTAAGCAGTGTTTGTGTGTGTGTGTGTGTGTGTGTGTGTGTGTGTGTGTGTGTGTGTGTGTGTGTGTGTGTGTGTGTGTGTGTGTTTCATCCATATAAACCACTTACCAATTAAGAGAGGCAGTTTTGCTGTGTTCGGGCTGGTGATGGCTAATTCAGATGTTAAGGAAGCTGTTGTATCACAATGGGCAAAGCAGGACAGTGGTCTCTCTCAGCTCTTTCACTCCAGGGAGCTACACTGCTGCTTGATGAGCTGCCAAACCAAACCAGCTGCCAGAGCTCAGGCCCATAACCTTCAGCCCTCAGCCATCAGCCCCAGCACCACACAGCTTAAACCCCGCTGGAGGCTTTCAGAGGTCAGCAAGAGGTAACCGTTTTAAAAGCTTGACTACAAAACAATGGTTTTCTTGAGTTCTGGGACTTGTGTGTGTTTATCAGTGTTATTTTGTTGTCTGTTGTCACCTTGTACACAGTTGTTATTTTTGTGTTATTAATCTTACATTATACTCCTAAAGATAAAGGTGCTATAAAGCATTCTTTAAATAGTGCCAAAGAAGAACCACTTTTTGCTTTCAAAAAGAATCATGTTTGTAATAAAAATGTGGTGGTGTGAAGAACCTTTTAAAGGCTTAAAGTAGCTTGATACAGCTTCTCTTGATGAATTTTCACCAGTTGTGAAGGTTTTTCTCACTCTCATATCTCTCTCTCATATATCTCTCTCATATATCTCATAAAATGTCATTTCATGGAAGTGGTTCTTCTATGATATCACTAAAGTAACCCTTTGTAGCACATTTGTTTCATGGTAACTATGCATATGGTAGCTAATTTGGAAGTTATGTAGCCCAACATACTTCCCAAGGGGTCATTAGCCCTCTATGATATGGTCTCGCTCTCAGGCAACGCATTTTTTTGATTATCATCTTTCTCTTTTTTTATTATTAAACATAATATGTCACAGACTTGTCTTAATACATTTAAATTGGGCATATACAGTGTCTCATACACAGTCTAATCTGATAAATTTATAAAGGTTGGGGTTTTTATATTTTTTATTTACATTATATTTTCAGTGATCTTGTTCTAGAGGCTTTATGAAATTGTGCTGCCCTATTACGTTAACTAAAATTATGAAACTGAAAGCTGAATTTTGGCTCTGAAATGTCTGGCCAACATCTACTCCCTTGGATAAGCTAACTCAACATTGCAAATATTACATATTGCAACATCTGCCTATTTTTTGAAGTAAATTTAATTTTAATTTGCTTACATAAACAAATTCTTTTTTTTCAAAATGTATCTTTGCTAATTGTTCTTGGGCTGAATCAACAGCACTTGTTTCCAAAATGTATTTGGCCTAAGACCAATGAAGATTGTGTTTGAACAAGCAACACTGCACAGTGGAATAGTAGACCACCTCACAACCATAACTTCCAGCAGGTTCCTGGCAAATACACTCATGTCAAAAATATTGTTACACCCAGACGGAAGTTTTGGATTGCAGTGCTATTCAGAAGGAAGCTAAAAGTCACCAAGAACAATAAATGATGAAACATTTTGGATGAGTGATCCTGTTGGAATAGTGCATCAGAGTGTGCATTCAGAAAAGGTAGGGCCTCATTAATGTAATGTTGGGCTTTCAAAGTGCCTTTAATGAAGACCAATGGTGATCTGGCTTTGTACGAAATTTCACTGGTCATCTCTAACAAGACAAAAGTGTGAGGGCTGCTGTTCTGAGAGACTATAACAGTCTGACACAAAACAATTGCAACCATGAATTGCAACTGTCCGATAGCTTCTGGGTACAACTATGTTTTTGCTGATGAATGTATTTTTGGTCAGTACATATGCTGTCAATGTGAAAACCTGAGATATAGAGAATAGAAAACTGTAAAACTGAACTGTAAGAAAACTGTACCAAAAACGGTTCATGAGTGAATGAGTGACAAAGAAACCAAGCGGTCCATTGACTTGTTTGCCCGGCCTGTCTTTCCAAATCTTACCTCCTTTCTTTCTTTTTCTGCTCATTAGGTGACTGACATGTTTGCTAGCTCATAAGCTGGTGTGACATGGGAAAGCTGCAAGAGGTAGGAACAGCTGAAGTGAGGCGTGTGTGTCAGTATGTTCTCCGTGGACCCCTGCCTCAGTCTGCCACAAGCCTGAGCCTTCAGAACATGAGCAGGATGGAGTAAGAGACAGAAGGAAAATAAGAGTGTAGAGAGGAAAGATGGCACGAGGAGGAAAAAGTCTTAATCTGGTTAGCGCTGGTGCCACCTTCTTTCAGTGCTGTCGGCTTGAGGCTGGGAGAATCTGGTTGAGAAATCTCTGATGCCCGTCTTACTTAGGCTGCTTACTGATCACTGCGAGTGAGCGGCCGGGGTGAAAAGTCCAGCAATCTTTCACACTCTATCTGTCACTACCTCTAACCAACTTCACTTATATCCACTGTAGTTTATTTTGCTCTGTCTGACTTTAGTGGGATTCTCTTACAGTTGTGAGAACACGGCACTCTGTGACAGGCTTCTCATGACGCCAATGTTCCCGGCCAAACAACCACTTAACCTACAGGAACAGAGCTCAGGAGTGGCAGGCTGTTCAGCACGCAGTGGAAACGTAGCAGTGGTGAATGAAAGCATATTATAAGGACTGAGGGAATGACTGTCAGAACGGGTTGGTCATTTGACTCATTGAAGTGGATGGATTTCATGTTTTAATCTCTGTATAATCCGTAAATCACAGCACACAGACTCAAACAGCTGACTGGTGCACTGAATGGCACTCTTACACTCTGCACTGTGAGTTTGAATATATATTTGTAAGAGGGAACTTTAATTGGGATAGAACCTGCATGTTCTGAATGTGATTTCCCTTTCACACCATTATGGTTGAGAACGTTCTTTCCGATGCACTGTTCTAGAATGATCTCCCTCACTATCACTGTTCTAGACAGTTCTTCTCCATTTTACACTTTCTACCATGACATTCCACCATTCCAGGACCATCTTTCCTATTCATGTTGTTCAGTGATATCTCCCACCAGTGTACCCTGGGAGTGTTTCATGGCTCAGGTGATCTTGCTTTCTTTTTTTAAAGAACTCCACCAGTAGGCTTTTAGCACCACCTCCCTTCTTTGTACTCTTCAGGCTTCTGAAGGTGTCCCCTGGTCTTTGTGATGTAATCATGAGTAGGTCACAACCCAAACTGCATGGCTGACAAAACACAGTTATTACTACGTATAAATTTGCTTCTATAGTTTTAGCATGTTAGATACAGTTGTCATCCAAAATTGCCAAATTATCATCACTCTGGCTTAATATTGTGACCATCAGGCTGGCTACATCTCTCATCCAACATTGATGGTGCAACATTAGAATGCTGCCTACAGGCCTCATTAGAACTGTTGTAGGTTGAGCTCTTTATCCTCACTGATGTCACATCACATTGAATTAAACCTAAGAATATCCTGAGATTCACTGGCAAGCAGACATTACTTGTGTGCCATACAGAACTATCAGAACACACCACTAGCTGTCTGTGTTTCTACTAAATCTTTCAGTGTTTACACTGTTGCTCTTTAATTCATCATCTTAGAAATGGCTTTCTTATTGACACCCCACCTGTCAAACCTGCAGCTCCAAGTCTTCTGTTCACGGTTGAAACTGAGACTTAATCCGGTGTAAAGCTGACCTGTACAGGGTGTTGTCATGTGAGCAACCAGGTACACAAGCTGTTGATTCTCAGAATCTTGTTTTTGATGCCAGAGCTGTTTGTTTGTTTTTTCAGATTTTGAGAATCTTTGAATGCTGTAAGAAAGTGTACTGATTAAACATTAGCTTTAGTTTTAAAAGTTACAAAAGCCCTGTAACATTTGAGGTTATTCCCTGGACTTCAAGTGCTTAAATGTCAGTTACAACTGGAAAAAGTGGGGCTGTTCTAAATTTTCTGACTGGTATTATTTGTACCTCCTTTTCAGTTTTTTTCAGAATGTTCTCTCCTGTTCATGCCGTACTTTCTCCATCAGTCACAGTAGAATGTTAGGGTTGTGTAATCTGGGGCTGTCCTATTAGACAGTAATAAACTGTCTCCTGAGAAACACAAAGGAACTGAATATGAAGCGATGTCTTTTTCAGCAATAAATGTTGCATCAGCCTGTTTAGGGTCTTCGTCCAGAGAGTAGGCAGGAGAGGAATGCTTGCTTCCAAGATT
Source organism: Acestrorhynchus altus (assembly GCA_034509495.1). Lineage (NCBI taxonomy): Eukaryota > Metazoa > Chordata > Actinopteri > Characiformes > Acestrorhynchidae > Acestrorhynchus > Acestrorhynchus altus. Next base: position 12,023,595 of record CM067510.1, on the reverse strand, counting down.
GAGTTTCTGCCACACTGCCGCTAATACCCTTCCTGGAGAGCAGCACCACCGCCACAGCTGGAGACGCAGCCCTCTTTTGGACTGAAGTGCTGTTTATCTTTAAAAATGGACAAAAGTATGGACAAGATTTCATCTTCAAGATAGCTGCTATGACATTTTTAGCAATGCAATGTGTACTTTTGTCCCCTTTTTTAGACGACAGTGCATCATGCAGTGTCCTAAAACACTTAGTAATCTCAAGCTGAGATGAGATGCAGTTTGAGGGAAGTGTGTGATGTAGACATGCAGTTTGCGGCATTGCAAATTTAGAGTCTATAATACTTAAGAACTTTTTAAAGAACCACCCACTAGAAGGTTATTTAGGGAACCAAAAGTAGTTCTGCTATCTCCTTCACTTCACATTCTTATGGAATGAACCATCCAGTTACTATTGCAGCCTACTCATTTTTAGAGCACACTACTGTAACATTTACATCATAGTTATGATGTTGTGAGTGATTGTGTGTGTATCAGTGTTACTGATTTAGCATAATATACAGTATGTCTCTTTGTCTGTTCCCTCTCCAGATGATGACATCACTGAGTTTGTTGATCCTAATCATGGCCTCCCTGGTTACGCCATGACCGTTCGTGTACTGTCAGGTCATGTAGAAGGGAGGCTGAAATCAGAGAGAGATTTTCCACCCTGTCTTTTTAACAGAGCTGTTCAGCAAACTCAGAAGCTGCCCGGCAAATCCTCAGGATTCTTTCATCCTGCCTGTAAGTGCTGCACTGTCCAGCAGGAGGGTTGATGGAGCGCGTCCTTCCCAGCTTTTTCTTTCCTCTCCATAAATCCTCCTGATAACCTCTCTTTTTAACAGGGCTGTGACAGTCCAAATTTGTGTCTGAAGTTCCTGCCACTTGCCCCGGCTGCACATTGGAGGCCATTAGAGCTAAATGAACTGGGCCTCCATCCTGATATACGCTCCAATCAATTTGATTTAACAATGTGAACTTGTCTGGCCCCCGGTCTTTCCTGCCATGGATTTGATAAGTCCCCCAGTTGTCCGGCTTGAGTGGATGGGTTCTGCAGAGAAGAGCTGGAGGTGGGTGCGTGGGTGAGCAGCCAGGGGGTTAAGGGGGTCTCCACGCTACTGAAGTTTGATATTCCTCCAGAAGAGACCCCTGAGGAAAGTACTTATTCTGCTTCAAACTAGACTGACCCCAGAATTCTCTCTCCCCTTTGCTTCTCCAGCCTCTGTCATTTATACACTTCTTCCCCCTCCTTTACATGGCGTTTTTCCATTCTGAGTTTTTTTTTCATACAGCAGGTCAAATCAGATAACAGCATATTGCATATTGTAATTTGACCGTACAGTAATTAGGGTTATTGAAGGTACTTCAATGAAACTTCCTGGTGCAGGTCATTGGCTGTTAGATTAGATGGAAAGGATGAGGGTTCATCTATGACAACTTTAGTTAAATGTTGCTTCATATGATTTAAACACTAGAAACAGGGGCATCAGTTGACCCAATTTACTGTCACATGTGCCCTAGTAAAATGTTTCTTTTCCTGTGTTCCCCACTAAAATCACAACAGTAAAAAGACCTGGATTGCTGAGGAGAACTATCCCACACATCCCACAAATGTACCACAAGCCCAAAATTTCCCAGAATGCACCGACTTTTGAAAAGCTTGAGTAGCGAGCTAATGCTTTCCGTCAGAGTGAGCTTGTTTTGTTTGATGCACAAAGCCATGAACATTCATAACTATTTAAAAATATGATCAGCCAAGACAAGTTAATGACAGCTCATAGCTATATATTTTGGTTATCATCTCTAATAACCATTCAGTCTACCAAAAATACAACCCCAATTCCAGTGACGTTGGGACATTGAGTTAAACATGAATAAAAACAGGATCCTTCTCAACCTATATTCAACTGAATACACTACAAAGACAAGCTATTTAATTTTCAAACAGATAAACGAAAGTTGAGGAATGCTTAAACTCACCTGTTTGGAACATTCAACATGTGAACAGGTTAATTGGAATCAGGTGAGTGTCATTATTGGGGTATAAAGGGAGCATCATTGAAAGGGTAAGTGGTTCACAAGCAAGGGTGGGGAGAGTTTCACAACTTTGTGAACAACTGCTTAAGCAAATAGTCCACCAGTTCAACATGCAATTGCAAGGAATTATTTCATTATCTACAGTCCATAATTTCATGAAAAGGTTCAGAGATTCTGAAGAAATCTCTGCAAGTAAGCGATAAGTCCAACATTAAATGCCCATGTCGTTCGATCCCTCAGACGGCACTCCATTAAAAACCAACATCTTTCTGTAACAGGTATTACAACATGGGCTCAAGAACACTTCAGAAATGCATTGTCAGTGAACACAGTTTGTTGCTCCCTCTACAAGTGCAAGTTAAAACTCTATCATGCAAAGCGAAACCATATATCATCAACATCCAGAAAGGCTGCTGGCTTCTCTGGGCCTGAGCTCATCTGAGATGGACTGATGCAAAGTGGAAAAGTGTCCTGTGGTCTGATGAGTCCATATTACAAATTGTTTGTATGGATCATGGATGTTGTGTCCTCCAAACTACAGAGGAAAAAGACATCTCTGATGGTATGGGGCCAGCTGCAACCGCTTATTTGGAATTGCCCCAGTGTTTTAAAAACTCAGCCCCTCGGCATATGGAGACATGAGATCGGCTGAGATCACAACAAGAATACACAATAATAAAAGACAAATGGACGAGAAGTACAGTGAGTTGGAAAGGGTTTTGTTGGTCTGATTACGGAGCTGGAGAAGGAGCAGTGACTGAGCACTGTTCACGCCTAAATGTTAATTATTTTCTTACTTTCTGAACTGTTGTATAAAAGCAATCGAATACTCAAGTTGTGTGTTATCGTAAATAACAGCTTGGCTGTGAGGAAATACAACACTCTCCTTCACCTCGTGTCTGCTTTATCATACCCATGCTGTTATTTTCACAATAACTCTCCCTCTCTATTCTGTTGCTTTAGTATTACCTTGCTAAATTGAACTATGCAAGTAAAACGATGCAAGATTTACTTGCATAGTAACACAATTTTTGTCTTTATATGTATTTTCATGCAAGAAATATAGATGCAGTTTGGAAAATTGTGGTGCAAAAACTGTATAGATTTATGTTTCTATTGTTGGCACATAAAATTAATGCCATTAATAAAGTGCTGTGTTCTTCTTTTCTCATCCATGGTAGAGTAACACCCACATCGGTGTTAAATCACTTAATCTGTTTAGTGTTAGTTTTTTTACTATTTTGTGGGTTTGCCCTAGAACAACATGTTTTCTAAAAGTGAGCAAAATGAAGTTCATGGTTATGAACGGGTGTTTACATATCACTATCATTCAACAACATATCTTCAAAACCTACATTTTCACTGGAAGTCAATGAAAGTCTTTTTCTACTGATGCATGCATGATTTCACAATATAAAGAAGAAGAATATTAACACCAAACAATTGAAAATCTAGAAATGGAGACAAAAAAGCCTTTCTGTGTAATTCATCTCACTTTTTCACTTTCTGTTTCTTTCAAAGAACTAATTCTCCATTTCCATTTTGCTGTTTTCTGTGCTCTACCTAGTATGGTAATATATGGGTGTGCATGGAAATGTTTGAAGCCAACGGGTTCCAAGTGACACAACATTGTCTGGACAGTTAATCCACAGTTCTGGGGCTTTTTTTTTGCTCTGTTAGCTCACCCTGTTTTTCTCTTTTGACCAGAGATAGAAGGAATTATCCACAACGAGACTGTGTGGACAGTCAATATGGAAAGGGATATGGGGAAAAGGAATGGCTGTGGACAAGGGAGAGGGGAAAGGATAATGGAATTGTGGTAAAAGGAGGGAAAAAAGAAGAAAGCTTGTTGGCATTTAGCTCATTAGGCCTACATTAGCTCATGTCTGTAGTATGGAGGTCTATGGACCTGCATTACCTTGAGCTGCTTTGCACAATTAAAGCCAGTGTGGAACAGAGCAAAGAGTGAAGGATGCAGTTTTCTCAAACAGCCTCACCTCTGAGCAGGGCCCTGGGGGTTTTGGGATATATTTGCTTTGCTCATGTTGTAGATCGCATGGTGCTAAGTTGAGTGTTCAATTTTACGATATGAAATCAAGGGAGAAGTGAAAAGTTCAGGCTGTAGTAAGTGTTTATTTCAGTGGTCATCTTTAGGTTCTAAACTTCTCTGACGTTTAGTGCAGGCAGTTGAGGAGGTGAGTTGAGGTTCAAGGCCTTTTCTGGCAAAGCAAGAGGAGAATGCTTGGAGAACGTATTAACAATGTAATGCGTTGACAGTGTTTAGACAATGCACAGTCAACGCTGGGGGAACGTGTTGGGAATATAGTGAGGAGGACATTGACAGTGTTGAAGGAATGCCTTGACCAATGCCGGCCATGCGCATGCTGTTCAGGGAAATCACAGAAGACGTTTAGGGAACACATTGGCACTGTTTGCTGAATGATTTGGGAGAGCCTTGAGAATGTCCTGGTAGTATAGAGATTGCTAAGCGAAGGCAGGGCTGTCCACCTCCTGTTTTCTTAAACTTTTCCTCACTGCTCTCTGAGGAGCCCCTTCACCCTCCGCATCAGCAATGCTAATTACCTGGCCAGAACAAGTCCACACACACACGGTTAACACGGACGAGGAGAGCGGAGGGGGAGGTAGCGTGTGTGAAGGAAGGTCAAGCGTGCAAATGTACATTTTTTTGAATTATATCAAAGTCTCTGAGGTTTTGGGCCTTTTCAGTGGCTCATTTTGCCCTAAGTGTTTTCCTTACCCCATTCATCATCCCTGAAGGAAAATTAAGATGTTTAACGTTGCTCGGTATGGGCATCGAGGGTGTATTGCATTGCCTGTTAGCAGTAAGCGAATTTTCCCCTTCAGATCCTTGACCATGTTCGTTCTGCTCTGTGTTTTTCTTCAGCCCCTTAAAGCTAAAGGGCTCCTTCCCGCCTCACTGGACCAGAAGGTCATATACATATTATAACATTTGAGTTTTATATGTGTATGGAAAGTAGATCTAATCATCATCTGTATGTTGTTTTTTTTCTGTTGTACTCATACGCAAATTAGATTTAGCTCAAGGCAGACACTCATGGTCCTGCTCACCAAGGCAGCACACACACATATACAAGGTACACTGTTAGTTAGCTGCGACTGTGTATCCTCAGACTTTGACATGAGCAGAGGAAATAATGACACACTGTCTGCAGCCATCATCAACTAACAAACATTCCCACACAACTCATACACACACAAACTGAACACATACCGGAAGCCCACTGCATGGATAGTAGTTTCCACATTTTTGACAAAACGCACAACTTGCACAAATTGGCCACTGTGGCCTCATAGGAGTCAGTGGCGCCACATTTCAGAGAGGTGTTCAGGTCAGGCTTTGCTTCATGGACACATGGGTTTGTGTGTTCATAGAGCAGTAATCCCTTTCGTTCTCCCCTGGAGTGTCTTGGTTGGCACCCACTTATCACACCAGTCACTAATGGCACCGTTTTTCACTGCATGTTCCCTTCACAAGCCTTTTCACAACCCTATTCCACAAATTCAAAAAATGTTTACTCAATGTGCTCAGTAAAAGACATGAACAGTTGGTTGTTAGAATGTTTTAGATATTGATCACATCACATTTTATTAGTTATCAATGCACACATCTAAGTATTATAAAAGCGTGCCCTGAAGTGCATGAACACATACATGCTAGTTACAATGGGTAAGAAACATTATAAGCCTCTCCCTCCCAATGTCCTGCTTTTTGTGTTTTTGTGCCTACCCTACGTATCAGAAAATGAAAAATAGCCAGATCCACATCCAGTGTGAGTGATGGTAAAAATACTACTTTGTTTGGATTGCAGTTTGAATTCCGAGGTCATACTGCTGCTTGCCTTCAGAAGCTGGAGTCTGAGAGAGCACAATTGTCTATGCTCCCTGTGGTTGGCGTTTTCTCTCTATTTCACAATGAATATGGTGATGGCTGTCCAGCGATGATGCAAAGCAGTTGGAAAAGAGGTGTTGATGTGTTGGAGCAAACATATACAAATATATGTATGTATGTATATACCTGTGGATGCATACATATATATATATATATATATATATATATATATATATATATATATACTTCTGACCTCTAAAATATCTTTTAATGCATAATTGTGCAAACATGGTTTAACCCAAGTCTTTGTAAAATTGTGTAATTTTACTCCACCACCACCACCATCCACATGGTTCTTTTTTCAAATGCCAGTTCTGAATTTCTCAGCTTGTCAATGGGGGCCAGACCATGACATCCTCATCGGCGCCATCACTTAGATAGGCCCAGCACTCAGGAGCCAAATATTTTGATGGGAATTTTAGAATGAACATAGATTTACATTCTCATTTTCTCTTTTGTTCTTTGTCTCTACCTCTCTCTCATCCCCCTGAGCTGAAATGAAATGATAGAACAGACATGTAATCCAGCACAACCCTTGAAAGAGAGGGCTTGTAGGAGATGAGGAGAGTGTGTGTAAGCCCAACGTGGCTCTGTGTGTGAGTCCGTATCGGGTCATGTCCCTTTACGAGCTGACGTAACGCACAGTAAAAAACATGCTCCGCCACAGTGAATATGAGCTAGAGATGTGTTGGACAGACCTCAGTGTGATCAGGACTCCTGTCCCAAATTCCCAAATACCAGAGGAAGTGCACATCCACAGGTACAAATCGGAGTCTCTATGTTTAGATACTTAGTTCCAAACTAGGGAACACAAGCTAAATTTTGGGGGAAGTGCAGGGCTGGCACAGTCATTACACATGTGTGTAATAGGTCTCTATTCTGGCAAACACACTGTGGACCTATTCGTTCCAGTGTCATTAGATGAAGGAAGTGAAGAAATGGGTGAGATGGTCCATGAAGCAGCATCAGTGCAGTGGAATTATGTCTGTTGATGAAGGGAACAGAGAAGGTATTGGAGTAGAAGCCAGAAGGACAGGTGTTTTGCTTTAGAGTTGAGCTCTTACTGATGTATTATTCCAACAAAAATACAAATAACCTGTCGCTCGGAACACTTTTAGATAACTGGTCTTATGTGATGGGGAACCATAAATGCATTGTAAGCCTTCCCAGGCTGAATTGTTTCTGGAAACTGTTCATCTTTATTCAATATAATGTTTTTTTCTTTGTGGCATCTAGGGAGATAAAGCCAAGTGAGCCTTCAAATTGGTTAAGACTTCAGAAGCAAAACTGAAGGCCAAAAAGCATCAGATATATTAATAATATGTTGATGTAACCATCAAAAAGGTCATGTGAAACTACAACTACATGTTAAATATACTAGTATACTGTAAATGTCTGTTACAAGTTTTAAATACATTTTTTTGTCTAATATATGTTTGCAGATATAAATGGTTATTAGAGATTAATCTATGCTAGCTAACTATTCTAAGCCTAAACAGCAGCCTACCAGTTCAAACGTCGCACAACCATCACTTGACTTCGCTCCCTCAGCTAGTACTATGGCAAGGCTGGCATGTTTGAAACCCAGGCCATGCTGCTTGCCATCAGCCACTGAAGTCTGATCTGCAAAATTGGCAGTGCTCTCTGTGGGTGGGTAGAGAGATCTGTCCCCACATCACATCCGGTGCGATGCTGGTTGGCACAGGCTTTTGTATCGCAACTGTGGACCTGACACTTCCCTTTGAATGTGCTGGCTGCCCAACAATGATGGCAGTTGGAGAAGAGTTATCGGAGGAAGCAAGTGCTTTTTTGTCATACTGACAGTTTATAATTTACTGATTGATGCATTTATGTTCATTTAGTTTGTGATTCTGTAAGCAATTCTGTAAGTGATTTATATTTGATAATTTTTCATTTTTCATCATAACATCCATTAGTCCCTGCCTCCAGTAATACCATATACTGCAATTTTATTTTGATAATGTATGCAAAATATTAATACTACCTAACCCTATTCATCACTGTCCAGCCTGCATAAGGATACACCCGTTCTTAAGCTGTATAATGTCCAGCAGACCACTTCATGGTCCTGCCATTACTGATGAAACACACAAGCACTACTCAGGAAGCATCCCCCTTAAGCATGACAGTTGGAGAGGTAAGTGAGGGAATGTGTGTAAGTAGCTGTGGAGTGAGTGCTGCTGCTTTGATCATATTGCTGCTGTTAGTGAACATTTTTGTGATCACAGGAAACTCCAGCATCGTCTCATGGAAAGCTTAAGTGCTTTTCCATGGTGGCACAGCACAATATCACTGTTACAACCCCCCCCCCCCTCTCTCTCTCTTTCTCTCTCTCTTTCTCTCTCTCTCTCTCTCTCTCTCTCTCTCTCTCTCTCTCATATATATATATATATATATATATACCCATCTGTCAAGGGTGGATATATTAGGCAGTAGGTCACAGGTGTCCACAAGAGCGCATGTGCACTCAAATCAGACATATCCAAAATGTAATTTCCCTTCAAATGAATTTTAATAAAATAATCAAAATGTAGAAGTTATTTTAACCCCCTATTAAAATAATAGACTCCTGCTTGTTTAAAATATCTTACCCTACTGTTGTTGAAGTAATAATCTGTACTGTCCAGGGAAGGATTTCTACCAGATTTCTTGTGAGGGTTTGATTTCCTTCAGTAACAAGAGAGTTAGTGAGGTCAGGAAGTTGAATGATCACTGTCCCCACATCCCCACCCTTCAATTTATCCCAAAAGTGCTGGATGGACCACCCTCATTCCAGAGAAGACAGTTCCCCTGCACTACAGCTCAGTCCTTCTCAGTCTACTGGTCTGTATAATTCTGTGTACTAACATAGTCCATTAGTATAGCTGATTAAACAGACATTAATGTGAACCAGATTAAAGGATTTTGGAGACATACTTTTTAAAGGCTAGTTTTTACACCAACTCAAAATGCTTTTTCATGCTTTTTGTTTTGTTATTTTAATAATTTCAGCATTCAGCATTCAACATGCTTTCAGAGTGTTTCTGTCTGGTGTGACAGATTTGGTTGGGGGAGTTGCAAACCCTTGGGCCAGATTTTACCATATTGTATTCCAACTGTAGCAACAAATGGAATCAATGGATTTGGAAAGGGACATCCCCTCATGTGCAATGGTTATTATAGCCATGATTTTATTTAATAAAATAATTTAATAATTTCCTTTATTCCATGACATATTGCCAAAAAAACAGACGATTGACCTATCTTGTTATATTATGCTAAAAGGTCCAAAATTTTTCCTTTTTGTTCCAACTGAGGGATTTCTAATGCAAACGTTGGGCCTAGTTGATAGATTATTATTATGCTGTCAGTAAGAAACTTTACACAAAAATCTTCTCAGTTTAGTCTTCAGCTCTTCTTGACCTGCGACCAGAAACGCAGTTCTGGAGCAGTGAAGGTGAAAGACAAGTACTACACCACATGGTAGTCAAATACACACATCTGCACACATTCATCCAGGGCAAGGAAGGGAGTGAAAAAGTGGGCCTGTGATGTCTGCCCGCAGAGATTATAAAACAAAAGTCAAACTGTATTAAAACTCCTGACACGTTACTGCCAAGGACGGTGCCAAACCCAGACAGCCTCCCTCGACCGCACTCTCAAAATAATAATTACTGCGTGAGGGAGAGAGGAAAGAGAGTTAAAAGATCTGTGTTTTAGCTCAAACATGTTGAGTGGCTTTGAAATAGTAGAAGCAGAGGCTATCAGCAAGACAGTAAAGTGTGTGGGTGTAAGACTTGACCGCTGGGAAAGCAGAGGCATATGTAGTCTGGATTAAGGCCCTGGACAATTAGAGATGAGGACAGCATGCCCACATAACAAAGGACATAAAAACGTCTTAATGGTGCACTTATGTTGGTGTATCTGAATACTGAGAGTTCAGTACACGGAATTGACATACCATGAACCTCGAACACTGTTGTTCTTCCCTCAAATAAAAACAGCATAATGATAACATAGCTTGAAAATGGGCCAATTTCAATTGCCTTAATATGGTTACACTTCCAAAATTTACATGCACGTTAGGCCATCACACACTGTGCCATAATCGCCAAATGAAGTGCTGAGTTTAGCGCATCAATACATTTTGTATGCAAGCTCCAAACTGACTACAAGCACATGTTCAAGTTTATTTAATACTCTTTCTTTATCAATTCAGAGCATTTAAAGATACATCATTTAATGAATATATCATCTACATCTTACACTGTTGTCTAACTGAGCTGAGGTCAAGTAAAACATTTACTAGCTAATGCAGTGTGATGCATGGCATGTTTACATTATATATGTTAAGGTAGAATAAATGCACAGGTCATATTTGATTTATTTTGGTTTTGGTTTTAATTTGATGCAATAATTCAATTAAATTCAATAATTCAGAAGTCCTTGGGCGCCATTGTGCTTCTACAGTGGTGATGAGCATAGTGCCATTAAAAAAACACGAACACACCCTTTCTTATACCAGTGACTGAAGATGAGGCACTGAGGTGAAAGCTCTGCTGGAAAACAGGAACTGGTGCTAGGCTAAAAGCTAAGGTTCGGTTTTTACCCCGTCTTCTCTCCATCTTCCACTTGAAATGAAATCAGACTACCACAGCTGAATCAAACTGGAACAAAACATGTCAGGCAAGACAGATGAGACTTTTGTAAGTCAAACCTGGGAAAATGAGTCGGAGCAAGGCTAAAATCCCTTCAGCTTGCTAATAGCATATCCACTGAGAAAAGCAAAACAATCGGTTAAAACTTGGGAATAATTACAGTATTTTTGTTACAGTCACATGTGAATGAAGAAAATGTCCCGGACCACAGTGTTAAAATTATGCTAAAATATGTGGCTACTGGTAGTGCCGTAAACCAGCCAGACCTTATCAGTGCCATTTAAGCCATTTATACATCAAATACTCAGTCATTCAAAATGATTTTGACATCATATTATATATAACAGACACATTGAAATAGCTTTCATTTGTACATACAGTATCTGTGCATGTACATGCTGCTGTCTGTGGCCTTAGACCATATATATCTCTGCTTGTAAATGATTTTTAAAGTATAATCAAATATTCTCTGTATCGCCAAGTCATGTTTTTACATTTAGCAAGAACACTGGTTTTACAGAGCTATTTTATTTAAGTCTTTCTGATGTCAAATTTGGCTGATATGTGGCTGACCTTGGTCATGATATGCCATTTTTGATGTTCTGAATTGCCCCGAACACAAGGAATGTAAAAATGACCCAGTAGATGACATTTTGAACATCAGTCTCTTGAAGATGGTTGGAAATATTCAATTTTATGACAATATGATTTTCTCTAATACGTGATTTGAGGTTGTGGCCTGCAAGATCAGCCCTGTCTACAGCCATATCTGGTAAAGGTTCTCCTCAATGTACTAAAAGGAATTGGGGTCTGTGATCAGGATACAAAAACACAGCCCACACCTAAATAAACAAACAAAGAGAAAAAGCCCTCTCTAATAGACACTGTCTCACACACACACACACACACACACACACACACACACACACACACACACACACACACACACACACACAAACATTATTGGCTGGTCCATAAATCCATATATTCATAAATCTCTTTTTAACATCTGTATTTGACACAGTGCTCTGCTCCAAAGAAAGCACAGGCACCAAGCAACTTACACACACACACACACACACACACACACACACACACACACACAGGCACACATTAAAGCCACAATTGCAGGTCTACGTCTATGAGCAGCCCGAGCAGCGATGCTCATTGTTACAGAGTAAACATTTTCAGTGGTATCTGATGATGTTTGCACAGCACTGAGTGAAAGTTTAGTACAGAAATAATTGACTTTATTGCCTCTGTTTTATAGCATGGGTCATTCATGAACACCCTGCCTTGCAATTTCTGTTTAGCTTTCGACGAGCACTTCAGAAGGGTTGGCTCTGGTTAAGTGCTTGTGTTTATGTTAGGTGCACATGGATAGGAAAATTATGGCTGTTCCTTTTGGAATAAAAAGGAAAAGTCCTGGGTTAAGTGTAAAATATGGACTTGATCTACAAAGAACAGAAATCTTCAGCATTACAAATCAGCCATAAACGCATGACCACTTCCTTGCTTCTATACTCAGTGTCCATTTTATCAGCTCTGCTTGCCATACAGGAGCCCTTTTGTAGTTCTATAATTACACCCTGTAGTTCATCAGTGTCTCTGCATACTCTTCATTCACCCTGTTCTTCAATGGTCAGGACCCCACACGACCACCACAGAGCAGGTATTATGTGGGTGATGGGTCATTCTCAGCACTGCAGGAACATTGACATGGACTACAGTCTGTAAATTTAGAACTACAATGTGCTCTTATATGGTGAGTAGTGGTCATAAAGGCGGTCATTATGTTCTGGGTGATCAGTGTATTAATAAAGTCATTTAGAGCTTTGGTGTGAGATGTTCACTTGCGGCATGCAGAGGCTTGTCTAGATGGCATGCAAACCCAGGGCTTTTCATTTCCAAATTAAGTAGGAGAGGAACACCTCACAGGAATTTCTGCATGCTTTCTTCCCAGCATACCCAAAAACACTTGTGGTGGAGATACAGGAAATATTTTCTTCTAATGATTCTTCTATGAAGGTCATATTTTTAAATGTTACTGAACAGTAGAACAGTGCACCCTTACTCCAGAGTCTGATGAGTTTTCTTTGAGGTATGGAATTTGGCTTTCTTGCAGTCCTATGAACAGTTCTCTCTGGACGTTTTCTTGTCATACAGACCAGACCTGGCCCTGACCAGTGTGCTACCCTTTGCAAGATTTGGAAGTCATCTACAGCCCTATTCACTGGATTAGCTTCTCTGGGGGACATCTGTTAAAATAAATTTCCTGTCTCCACAGTGATAAAACTCTTGCATCCACATGGCAATAAAATCACAGGTTAAGCGAGTTCTGCATGTTTGATTGACGTCAAAGAAACACTGATTCCAACAGGTTAATTTCATTGTTTTAGTTTCCTTTTATTTTATTTTATTTTATTAATTAGTTTATTTATTTATTATAAGGCAAATTGCTGTTTAGCAAAGTGCTGAATATCTACTGGAGGACCTCTGACTAAATACATCCAAATGTTTTTTTTTTCCTGACATGAGGTGATGTGTCTTGAAAAACTGGACAGGATAAAAATGATTAGGCAGCTGCTGTGTTCAGACAAAAATGCTAGCTAGGTAATTGAGCCTGTATTTTTTTCAGATGATGATGGAGAAAAAGTCAGACATGGTTGAACCAGACAGGAATACAATCACACAGGAGCCTTTGTAAAATACAGAATTACCCTAGGACCTACATTTAATCCCATCCAAATAGTGTTTACAAATTTGGCATTGTCAGGAGAGCCCATGATTTATACTGACATACCGATATAGTTGTCAGCTGCTGTCTTTGCATTTTCTGTTAATCGCATTGTCTTACTTGCAGCTGGTATGTCTAACTAGAGTATAAGGAGGGGGGTTGATGTGACACCCACAAAAAAAAATAGTGCTTGTATTATTAGACTATGCAAGTATATTTGGAATATGTAATATTTAGAAATAATAGTATACATTTCTATATATTTAAAAAATCATTTAGAAAAATCATTTTCTTCCTGAATTGGGACACCCAGGTACCCCTTTGGATGGATGACATCCCTACAAGTGAGTTATACTGCTTAAGCCACAAGCTTCCAACACTATTTTCGTTTTCTTGCTTTATAAGCAGGAATAATTTGATTTTTGATTTTTCAGATTGCTAGGCAGCTGTGTAGAGAAGCCATGCTGATTGTTGGAACAATGTTTGAGGAGAATTTATATTTCCGATTTACCTTTCCTAACAATTACTGTGAACATGCCATAGCTCTAACAAGCTAATTAAGGTCTGACAACTTGGCCAAAGTTACCTGAAAGCTCTAGATCTCTTGGGGTGCCCAAACATTTACATGGTGAACCTTTCATTTTTTACTGAATAAATGCATGCAATGTATAAAAGTGTGAATTCTGACAATGCAGAAGAAGTAAACTGGGTACAAAATCTGCTCCGCCTAGATACAGAAGAAGTGAACTCTGTCTCTGAATGAAAGACAGTGAATCTCTCCTCTCAGGCTTTTAGTGCTGTTTTACAGCCCATTATTGCAATGTGAATCAGTGTCATAAATTAAAGCCAGTCTACTTAACCCGCCATTGCTTCAGGTATTGACAGTGCGCTCCAGATGGAAAACAGCCATTCATGTTAAAATGAGCTGACGTGCGTACACAGCAGCCGTGAAAGTCATCACATAATGCTTCATAAATACAGGAGATGTTCGGAGGCCTGCTTTTGTCTGCTCTGGAATATTAAGTGTGGTTTTCTTTGGCACAGCGTGGCATCTGTGCATGTGTGTCTGGCCCATCAAACCATTGTGAATGTTTGAGCATTTTCACATTCTCACACTCACCTGTATGTCTGCCTGCACAAATACTCCATAAAATGGATAGTTATTTGGAATGAGCGAATAACATGAGGATTTCTGTTTGATTCACAGGCTTATCATCATTACAGAAGCATGAAAAAAAGGCAGTGGAGTCTGGAGATGCCGCACGAAAAAAGTCTCAGTCAGTACAGATAAAGAGGTGAGGCAGGGTTCTCCTGAAAGAAATGATGAGGTCGTCAACTTTCTTGTTCTCCGCAAGCCAGTCCTGCTCTTAACTATCTCATAACTGTGTCTTTAAAACTTGTCTTCATGCAGGAACATGGAGTTCTTCACAGCTGCTAGGCCTTATATAAAGGCTGAAATGTGGTGAACCTCAGTCTCCCTTAGTGTCAGGCCTTTTTACCATTAAGCAAGTTTGTTTTTATGAGTGTGTGACAAGCTTTGCAGGTGTTCATTACTATGAATGGAGTCAGCACTAGTTCACTGTGTAACCCCTCTATTGAACTGCACTCCATCCTGCTGAACTGTGATTGACTTTTACTTCCATTTATAAAACAGATCCAGAATCTGATTGGCTAAGCAATGGTCAAAGCTGTTATAGGACTGCGCACCATGAATGAATACTGTATTACAAATCATTATGTTTCTTAGCAACCAGAGCCTACTGTGTACAAGCTCTACTCAACTCTATTGAATGGTGGGGAACTGTTTAAATGTGGTTATTAATAATGAAATATGCTGTTTGTTAAACAGCTGTGTTAAACAAAACAACATCCCAGGTAGATCATTAGGTTTTCCATTTCCATTTGGAAGTGCCAATTACCCAACCCCTTTATGACAACCCCATTACATATGATGCTCCCAACACTAGGAGGGTGAAGACATGCACATGCCTCCTCCTATACCTGTGAATCCGGGGGGTGGGGGGGGGGGGGGGTGCTGGGTCCTCAGATTTTATGCAAAGTATCGCTTATGTAGGTGCTTGTGCCATCCAGCATCACATGGGTTGTGATATGGGGAGAGAGCACCATCTACCCTCAAAGAGAAAGCATGACCCAGGGTTTGAATATGTGATCACTAACCATAATACTTTAGATTGCTGAGCCACCTACAGCCCCCCAGGCAGATAATCAGTGTGTCTATACCACAGTTGAGGGTATTGTTGTGAAGTATTTTACTTCAGCTTGTGCCTAAACAATGTCCAGAAACCATGGTACAATCACTAACATGACCTCAAGTGGCTTATTGCTTTACCAGTAGTAGAATTCTCTTCTGGACATAAAGGCTTAATTTGCACTGCAGAACAGTTCTTTCAGCCCCAGGTCCTATGCTCCTGCCCTTGCTTTAAAGTGTAACTCCAGTAGGCCTAGACACTTCATCACTCCCTGTGTGCATGTATATTTCTCCCACAGTCTAACTTCCCTGTTAATGGGCTGTTGTGAGAGTGGGGAGAGAGCTGTGGACGGATGCAATCACGGTCCTCATGCTTTAAGACAGGCTGGTGCATCGTAAATCTCCTGCAGAGTGGTTCCCTGCTCTAGCTCAATCAGCGGCTCCACTCAGCCCTCTCAGACGCCCGCTTTTTGTTTATTATGCCGAGGCTCAGTCAAAGGCAGGGAAGGCCAGAATGAGAGGAGCGGGCAGGTGCTTCTGACCGCAGGCTGGATGTGTTTATGTTTGGAGGAAGCTCTGGTGAGCCAGATCACGGTGCTTAACCTCTCCGACTTAGCTCCCAGCAATTAGTGCAGCTAATGAGAGCATGAGGCAGATTGCAGATTAAGTCCCTCATTTGTCCTCCCTCTGATGCCTTCTTCTGTTTTCTCTCTCTTGCCTTCAAGCTTGAGGTTTCTATATCCATGCTTTTTTATTCTCTGTAGGTTTGACCCAATTCTCCACCTGTTTTCCACATTCAGAGTCTCTCAGGACTATGGGATGACCTTTATTGTAGAGGATTGAGTGAACAATAGAGGTCAAGTGGACAATATTACACTTTTAAAAATAAAGGTGTCAAAAAGCATTAGTTGGACTGATGACCTAGAATAACAAGTTCTAAAACAGAACCTTCAATGGATGCTTCTTTGGATTCAGATTGCTCCAGGAACAGACTCTGTTACCACAACTTTTCCTGTGCAAGTGTCCCCAGAAGGGGAAGCAAATCAGGATCTGATTTTTAATCTTCTCCTTTTAAAATAATCCAACTCTCTTGGTAGATTACCAACCTGATGATAAACACATCACTAGGGAATGTATCAACTTCTATTTTTCTTGTATGTTACAGTATGTTACTCGCAAATGATAAAAAAAAAAATCATAATTTTCTTGTTTTTAGAGTGTTAAAAACTATGCTGTGTGGCTATAAACCACTGGGTGACATGAATCAGCAAATGATTTTTGTCCCAAATGAGCATTTATTTATAATCACATTTAATTTATAAACTACATACTCAGGTCAATTCACAGGTCCCCATGTGAATTGGTTGCTTTAAGCAAGTAGGAAATGCCCTCAGAGGACACTTCTTCAAATGAGTGAGTAGAGATGGAAGAGTGACAAGACTCCTCTGACTGAATCATTTTATTGGTAGAAGAGCCTAACAGTGCCTCTATCTGACTCTCTTCTCAACTCTGCTCTTTCCAGAGAGTCCTTCCAGGGCCAGAAAGCTGCCATACAATAAGATCAACAGGGCTGATTTACACCCTCTCATTCAGGCGGGGATAAGAGTGGATTTTTGAAAATCGAATGAAAACATGTCTGGACTGTAGGTATAAATCAAAGTCCGGGCACACACATGCACATGCAGAGAGTATTCGAATCATTAGTTGTATGCCTGTGCTAACCACTTCTGCGGCTTTGAGTTTGAAATCGAGCAGTTTGCTGAAGGAGTCCAAGAGCAGATATGCTTATGACTCCAGATCAAAGCCTTAAGCCACTACTTATTTTCTTTATACTCCTATCTGGAAGGGAAAATGCAGTGTGCTCCTTTTAATTTAACGTACCAGCCTATGGCTATGTTTATCTGCTGCAGTAGTTGGATATACCGGTGTTTCACTTGTTGAATTAACTGAATAAAAATATGTTTGCTGATGAAATAATGCGTCATTGATTATGTAAACTATGGCCGAGGTCTTAGTTTTAGGTCTTAGAGAAGCAAATGCTTTCTCTATAGTGGGTGAAGAGCAGTTACATAGAACTAATATACACTGTAGATATTTTGAGATCTTTTCTGCAAAACAAACACGAATAACACAGTTTGCCCTAAATTTCAACATGATCGTTTTTTTTGCGTGATCCGCTGGAGAAGAGTGATCTGCTGTTCTGTTTTGCTTCACTACCCCAACCCCATCAGAAAGTTAAGCCTAGTGTGATTAATGCTGAACTGAATGCACTTATATTTGAAAGCCTAGCAGTCCATGGGCAAATGAAGACTTCTCTGTTGACCAAATGTTTGTCGGCACAGCTCTGCCAAACCATACAACACAGCAAGGAGACGTTTACAGGGGCTGGGCATGCAACCACAGAGCGAATGCAAGTGGTCAAGCAGTAGGCATTATGTAGAAGCCCTTTAATCCCTTAATTGACCTGGGTTTTTTATGGTTTAATTGTAATACTATGGCCTATACAATAAATAGTGCATCCTGAAAGTATTCACAGTGCTTCACCTTTTTTTTTTGCACATCTTTTTATGTTTCAGGTTTATTCCAAAATGAAATTTGTCATTTTTGATGTTTCAGGTTTATTCCAAAATGAAATTTATCATTTCTAAATTCTACACACATCATGATGACAAAACACAAAAATATAACAAGCACATAAATATTCATATCTTTGCTCGATACTTTGTTGAAGCATCTTTGACAGCAATTATAGCAATTATGAGTATGATGCTACAAGCTTGGCACACCTGTTTTTGGAAAGTTTCTTCCATTCTTTTTTTGCAGAACCTCTCAAGCTCTGTCAGATTGGATGGGGAGTGTCAGTGCACAGCCATTTTTTTCTCCAGATATCACAGAGTTGTCCCGAAGCCACTCCTTTGTTATCTAGGCTGTGTTCTTAGGGTTGTTGTCCTGTTGGAAGTTAAATCTTCGTCCCAGTCTGAGGTCCAGAGCACTTTGGAGCAGGTTTTCATCAAGGGTGTGAGTGACCATTGGGTTCTTGGTCAGCTCCCTGACCAAAGCCCTCCTACCATGATCACTCATTTTGGCTGGGTGACCACTGTGCTCATTGGGCCTTCAATGCAGCAGAACCTTTTCTGTACCCTTCCCCAGATCTGTGTCTCGATACAATCCTGTCTCTGCGCTCTACTTTCAATTCATGGCTTGGTTTGTTCTCTGACACGCACTGTCTACTATGGGGCTTATAAACAGGTGTGTGTCTTTCCAAACCATGTCCAATCAACTGAATTTACCAGATGTGTCCAATCAAGCTGTAGAAACATCTAATGGAAGACCCTGTTGAAAGGACGGACATCTCTCCAGGACTCCAATAATCAAGACTTTATGCAGAGTGGCGAAAAAAAACCAATTGACTCCCACTTGGTGTATGGCAACATATGGAAAGAAATACTCTGTGAGAACAATAAAACAAGCACTGTGTGTTTAAAGCATGGTGGTGGGAGCATCATACTATATGAGTGTTCCTCAGCAACAGGGACAAAGAGACTAGTAACAATTGAGGGACAACTAATTGCACACAAATACAGGAACATCATTGAATACAACCTCCTTCAGAGCACATCCAAATTCAGATGGAAGATTATTTTTAGAAAAGCCATCTTTTACCATGGAAAGGCAGCAGAATGGGCTGTGGGCAAACTGGAGATCTCCCTGCTGAACAAGGCTGAACAAGGTCTTATTAAAGGAAAGCAGTTTAACCAGAGGAGGTGAATCTCAGTGGAAAATGGCTCTGCTAGCTTTTGAGTTCACCATGGAGTTAAGTATGTCTAGTGTGTTCCTTGTGCATTCCCAGCCTGGGAAAGCTCAATGATTCTGAATGTGTTTTTTTCGCTAGGCAGTCTGTTGTTCTTGATTATTCATATTTCTCCACTAATTCTGCTTGATAAACTGTATTAGCACATTCAAATTTCATACTTAGAGATTTGTCACAAAGCTCATAATAATTAAGCATTCGATTAAGAAATTGGTTTTGACATTGCTTATTATTAACACATGAGGTGTTTGGGTGATCAGACAATCAGTTGACACTATCAGAGTATGTGATCAGTTACTCATTTCCCTAAAGCATGTTGCTCATGAATCACTGTTTGAATCACATGAATCACACTGTGTGAATGCTGAACATTTTAGTCCTATCAGGCCAAGAAGTAGAAAACTCTTCACTTTGACATTTTTTATTAACCCTTTAAATGACAAGCGTTTATTTATATATATATATATACACACACACACACACACACACACACACACACACACACACACACACACACACACACACACAATATATATATTGTATACTTGCACACTGTGTATACTTGTGTACTTGCATATTAATTGCACCATATATTAGATGTTAGCAAGTGATGTTTAGTAAATAATTGTTGTTTTTGTTTGTTTTTTATATTGTTAGGTTTATGTTAAGTTAAAAATCTTTAATTTATAAAGGGATAACAACTTAAAATGACTTAATTTGTTGATTAGACAAGTCAGGATTCCACAATGCTCACCAGGTGAGTGGGTTGAGGAGTGGGTAACTGATTTAGACAGCATTGAGAGCTTGTGGGATTGTGTTGGGTAATAGGTGAATAGAAACTACCAGCCATTCTAGCAGTCCTGTCCTGCAAACCCAGTCCTCTGCTCTGCACATTTTAGAAATTTCTAATCCACTAAAAATGCAGGGTAGGACTGGGTGTGGGAAACGCTGCACTATAGGGATGTGTGTGATTTTGGATGATTTCAACAAAATGATATATCTTTACTTCTTTCCTTGGTGTCCTCTCAGGAAATGTGATGAGGATGGATATCCCTTGCTTTCATTGGCCAGGGAGACTAAGCCAGTCTCCCAGCCTGTCAGACATGAATGACCACCTGGGAATCACATAGCCACGTTACCGTATTGCCGAGAGGCTGCGTTCCAACTTGCAGAAGCCAAAGGAACTGTGTGGACAGCTGCGGGCGCAGCTAAAAGCTAACGCTAGGCCAACCAGTGAAGGAAAAAGGGATGGCAAGATACAATCTAATCTAATTGCAGAATGTACCAAGACTACGGGAAGAATTACAAAGAAAATCTTTGTTTTTATTTCAGTTCTAAGCAATGCTAGTATTTTTTTATTTGTTTTCACAAAACCCTTTTGATCCCAGGCAAACTTTTTGCAGTCCTCATTTGAGATATAAAATTTTCAAAGAATATTTACATATTTATATTAAAGTTACAATATTTTGATTGAATATTTACTCAATTCTTTTTTTTTCTGATTAGGACAAAAAACATTTTAGGGGGTGGGGAGGATTGATCATCCAGACATATTTGAGTCAAAATGCAAGTTTGATTAACTTATTTGTAATAAATAGCTTGAAAAGTATATTTTAATTTTAAAGTACCAGACAGTGGTCCACATAAAATAAATAACACTGTGTGAGCAAAGAAAGAGAGCAAACATATTCTTCCCTCTCATCTTCTTGTATAACCCAAAATCTGGATCAGCGACATCATCAGGCCTGCATGCAGGTCGAGTATGTACACATGAACAGAGCAGTAAACATGCACTGGAAGGCATTTAAACTGGGATTAAATGCCTTCCAGAATTTAGTTAGAAATGAGAAAATATATGCTTTATCTGAGCAGGATTACTCGCTAATAATTCAGGAAAAGTCTTGTAATTTGTAATGATATGTGTATCGTCTGTAAATTATTCTGAGGTATGAAGCCTAGAAAACAGCATGTAACTGCCTACAAAATGCAGATCTCAGCTTCTAAGATTTTTGAAGGGCAAAATAACATTGTGGTATATAAGTAGGCTTATTAAATGACATCTGAGAATTTGTTTCCCCAACCTTTCTCCCCAAGTCACACTGTTGCTATTTCAACATAAGTAAAATACTTAAATATTAAATGTATTCTTTGGCCAAAATTTGAGTTGTTTTTGGTATTTTCGCCTTCTGTAATAAATAAGTCCTACTGGGACTTTTATTTTATTTTATTCTATTTATATTATTAATGTGTTAATTATAAGAGTAATGTAGTGACCACATACGTATGTGCTTAAATACAGGGTCTAAGAGGTAGGCATAAGGTAGGAAACAGGATGTTTTATTTTGTGTTGAACAATTCCTTTACATGTACATGTTCAGGAAGGCTAAGCTGAGTCTAGCTGTGTGTGGTGCAGGAGAGAAGAGGCTGCTGAAGTCAGTGCACAACACATCAGGTTTGCATTACTCTCCCTCTTTGCCTCTCACCCTCTCATTTTCCTCCACTCCATCTCTTTCTCTCTGTCACTCACTCAATTTCAGATTTACTTTCGCCTCCCGCTTGTAATGCATACTAGTTTGGGCATTTGTTTCCAACCCCCCCCATCACCACCCCCCCCATCACCACTACCACCACACACTCTCCCTCCCACTCACACTCTTGCTCCCTCTCACTCCTCAAGCCACCACCATTAGTGGGCAATGCTGGATATCCTTTAAATATAAAATATCTGTGTTCAAGCCTGTTCAACATGGAAACCATTACATGTCAGATTCCAGTTTACAAAGAGATTCATCAGTTTCACCCGCTTTACTTCATGAGTAGGGGCCAATCTGCCACAACAGTTCAATGTTTGGGGACGGGAGAGGCACGCCTTGCAAATTCTGCATGATGAATGTTGCCCACATTTGAAAAATGTGTCCCCATACACCAGGGACAAATTGGAACCTTCTATGCAAATAAAATGTGTTGAAGAGGATGCACAGAGCGGTTTGGAGTATGTGGAAGTATTAGCGGGGGTGTTTGGAGAGGGTGATTTATCAGGGGGTGAAATCAGCACTCTCACCCGGCCTGTCTGCAGCAGCTTCACGCTGAAGACCCATTAGTCATCCTCACTGGCAGCACTCCGGCGAACAGCCGCAGCTTTCCTCATGGGACCCAGCCATCCACAAGCAACCATTCACTGCAAACACACCTTGCTTACCTTCTCAGGAAACAGGCCAATAATTCCATGAGAACAAACCAAATGAATGATGCTCAGTGTAGTTCAACAGGTGGCATGAAATGGGTGTTTTACCTTGTCAATACATTTACATTGAGTAATTCTGTGTAATCACTACATTCCTACTGTTAAAAATCTTAGGCCAAACAAAATTATATTTAAAGCTGTTTATCTTGGCAGTCAGTCAGTATTTTTTTCTTTTTTCTTAAAAAAAGCAACAAAAAAACAAAAAAAAACCAAAACGTTTTTTCTTAGAAAAACTACTTTGAATAGAAAGTAAACAGTGATGCAGTAAATATGTTTTATGTCTGTCGGTGAGCGAGCTTAATCATTTCCAACCCTCTTCCAGCACCTGTTTTGGCTGAACATTGCATTAAAGGAGAAGTCCAACAATTTTTCAAAATTTCTGCATAATATAGTCCTTTTGATAACAGACTACACAGTGAAGACACACTACTTAAAACACTCCATACACATTTTTTACACTGTAGTCCATCTGTTTCTTTGCATACTTTGCATCCTTTATCCCTGTTCTTCAATGGTCAGGACCCCACAGGACCACAGGGCGTGCATTGTGTGGTGGGCATTTTCAGCACTGCAGTGACACTGACTTAGTGGTGTATTAATGTGTGTTGTGCTGTTATGAGTGTTTAAACTCCTCAGTGTTACTGTTGGGTTGAGGATGACCAACACAAATTGTGCATCCATGTCATTGTCACTGCATTGCTGAGAATGACCCACCACCCAAATAATACCTCCTCCTTTCAGGGTGGAAAAATGACAAAGTGTGCATATAAACAGATGGTTGCCTGAATATTTCTGGTTCATGGATTATTCTCAGTCTAGCAGTGACAAGGAGGGGTTTAAACACTGTCCCATTCATACCACTGTCCCATTCATACCAGTGAAACACCCATTAACACCACCCAAATAATACATGCTCTTTGGTGGCCCAGTGCAGTTCTGACCACTGAAGAACAGGGTACAGGTTGGCTAACAAAGAGAAGATGGATTACAGTCTATAACTATTAATAGAACTACAAAGTGCTCCTGTATGGAAAGTGATTTTTCTAACCTTTAAGGTGTGTAGAAAGAAGAAAGAAGGAGGTCATAATAAAGTGACTTGACTGTGTAATGTAGTATGTTTGACATGAAATGGTGGATTGTATTGAAACCTACAGATTTAGATTTCAGTACAGTGGTGGTAATATGTGCTAGGGAAAGCAAAGAGGGCCATTTTATTTACTATCCAAAATGACCAATAAAGCTACATATCATCAGAGATTTTAAAATGTTGATAATGGAATAAATGGTGGACAATCCAAAAAGCAAAATACCAAAATCTATAATGCATCATGCATGTACCAGTTTTAGTTCAAATCTTTGAGTAAAATCTACTGGTAATTTACCAGAATTTGAGTTCCACAGGATTCCATTGTAGGACCTATGAAAGTCTTGAAAATTATAATGGTAAGGAACTGTGGGCCTACATACAGGTTTTATACACACAGGGTTAATACATACAAAAACATAAACGTTTCCATAACCAATCAGTAACTCACGTCTCCTCTATGGAACTGAACACTCTAAATTCATTATGTATGGCAAGTTGTACCCCAGAATGTTTCTTTGTAGATATGAATTTGACATTAAACCATTCTACATAGCTTCCTTTACTCTTCCCAACAATTCAATCATGCATTGAAATCATGAAAGAGGAGTGAAATTCCCCTTTAAGGTAAATTAATGGTGAATTTCCTCAAATCCATCCACTAACTGGAGAAACGTACCATGATTTTTTTTATTGTGTTAGTTTATGTGTAAACGTGAGTGTTAAGTGTCCTTATATGCCCTTAGATGCAGTACTCAAGATAAGTATTTTTTCAACACGAAATGCGTATTGCAGCATCTTCACAAATGGTCTTAGTTCTCATTCCCTCATTCCAGTTCAAAATCTCAAACTCTCAGGTTTCAAGATACTGGCTCCAGTATAGAGTGATGTGTTCCTTTATTTATTCATCTTAAAGAGACGATCTTTATCTTGTGTTTTCTGGATGACTCTGCACATTATGAGTTCGGCAAATGCTGCTGTTCACCTCAGCGGAGGCAAGTGCATGGATACATTGTCAGTGTCAAGGTTGAACCATGTGACACTCTTCATTATGTGCACAAAAACAGACGAAGGAGCAAAAAAATAAACAAACACTGGATCCCACCTCAGCTCAGAATGGTGTCTGTGAATTCCACTGCAAACACTTTTGACATTTTTATCTATATTTTTGAAAAGTCATTTTACAGGAGAAGCAAAATGTCCATTGGTCCACTCATGTGACATTTTAAGTCAATTTAAAGTAGAAATGCCAGATTCACATTATATCAATATATAGTACAGAGTAGAATTTTTTTGTTCGGATTCTAAACTCATTATTTAAACTACATTTGATAAGACAAGTGTTTTTTGTTATTTTGTAAAAAAAAAAAAATCCAGATCACATCAGAACAGATGCAATTAAACATAAAACATTTCTATTTTTTGTTTAAAAAAAAACCTTTTTTTTCTGCAAATTAAGCATTTGTCCCCAACTTTTTCCATCTAGTTACGTGGCCTAGTGACATATTATCAGTTTTATTTAGTAATGTACATAACATTGATTGGTTTGTAGAGGGGTGTGCGAATGGCGTCAACATTTGTTGCAGGTATTGTCCTGAATTTGGGGTCTCTGCCTGAATCCAGCTTTGGGTGCATGCGTGTTGCACAGCAAAGAGAGCATTGTTGGATTACCCCCAGAGTCCTTTACTTTATGCTTATAAACAAGGGTTACTGCACAGTTACAGTAGATACAGGCATTAAACAAAGTAGATGTGAAAGCACCCGTAAACAGAATCATGGCATTTCATGGAACCAAAGTTGTTCTACTATGGTACTACTCAAAGAACCATTTGAACCACCTTTACTCCAAAGACCACAGAAAACTAAAATGTAACTAAACACAAGAGAATAACTGAACTGTGGACCAACTCATGAGCAACCCCAGGGTTTAAATGAAATGATTATTCCCAGAGCTCAGTGTTTTCTTGCATACCAAAGTATGCAGAAAGTGTACCGTATTTATGTCATAACTTGCTTATTTGAGCATGTTTTGTATCAAACCGTTTCCTCATGGTAGTGTTTTGCGACAGTAAGTCTGTAACCCAGACGAGCTAATCCTAGCAGGCCTAGTTTGAGTGGCTTGTGGGGGATGAATGGATCCCATCAGGATGCTAAATGGTACAACGTGCTTTTTCTACAAATGAAATGTGTCAGCATGTCAAGGAAACTAATGGCGTAAGATAATTTTAATGTACACAATGAGCTGTTAATGTGTGTGAAAGAAATGATACACAGACACTTTTCCAAAGCATGAGGTAAGCGACATTGAAAAGTTTAGATATGCTGTTGTGTGTTCTGGGCCAGCTTTGCCCCTGTAACTATGCTAAGTGTTCCGAGCTGCCTCTCAGACCAAAATGTGTGTGTAATTAATCAGAGAGAACATTTTACACACCACAACATTTCCCTCGTTCTCATCTAGTGTACTAGAGTAAGGTGAACACATTTCCTTTCTTTTTTTATTCCTCCTTCCTTTCTTTTCTGTGTCTCTGCTTTTCCTGTCATCTGCTCGCAGTTTGGATGAGGTCAGGTTCAGATGCTTGCTCCAAGCAGGTTACAGTGATGTCAGCTATAAAGAACCTTAAGAGATTCTAATGTTCTGTGTGTGTGTGTGTGTGTGTGTGTGTGTGTGTGTGTGTGTGTTGTGTATGTTTGCATGCTTAGATACCCCCACATTTTGGCTCCTACATCACTGATCCCATATTTGCCCTTTTCCAAAACAGCTCCTTCTGTGCAGGTAGAGGAGCAACTCTGCCAAAGATCATGACATCATGTCAGGATCCCCCTCCCTTTTAGAGAGAGAGAGAGAGTTTGAGAGAGAGAGAGAGAGAGAGAGAGAGAGAGAGAAGAATGCTTATGGAAGAAAATGTGATAATCTCTAAAGACCAGATGAGATCAGGTGCTCCACATTTCAGTACACAGCTACTAATAATGAAACCAAGGAAGAGAGTTTGGTTTAGAGTGCATGTGTATTGTTCTCAGCCTCGAAAGGTAAAATGTTAAAATCTCTCAACAGATGTGGCAAGTAACTCTTAAATCAAATGTTTGTGAATCTGAATCAAGCTTTGGTTTGTGTGAAACTTATCACACTTGTGCACCCCGCTCTCCCACGCCCACCCCACTCTACAAGTTCATTCATTTTTGTGCTGCAAGTTTGGGTGAGTGAGGACAGTTGTTGACAGTGTTTACAGTTGTTGAAAATATCTATTATTAAAATGGAATTAGAACGTTTCTCTGCATGCTCTGCCAAAAATGTGTCCTTTGTAGTAACTGTGTCCAGGTTGGACATATTTTAAGGCCAGTGAAGAATTACGGAACCTCATTGGAACCGCTAATGATCTTTTTGGAGTCTGTAAATAACACTGAGAGTGCTGACATGCAGTTACTAATCCTATAACTGTGGCACATCAGGTATTGTGATCCGATCAACACAGATAAAGAGAAAACTCCAGGTTTGCACAAGTGAGATAATCATCTGATTTCTACATTAAACCTGCTGCAGGTTTTTCTAAACTGCAAATATAGATGTTCATTTTTTTCATTCATTCATTTTCGGTTTCTATATTAGAATACTAGAAGTAAAAGCAGCCTTTTCATTACTGCTGCAAAAACACAGACAAACGTATTTTGAACAAGCGCTTTTCCTTTCCAGTTAACTTTGCATGCATGTGCAGATGAGAAAAAACGAAATAATTCTGAGTAACCGTATACATGTGCTGAAAAATACGATTAATTACTGAGCTAAAATCCAGATCACTTTATTAGATTTAATAATCAATAAAAGTCTTGAAGATCAAAATCCAATCTAAGAAAATGGGGTATGTTGTTTACATGACCACTTAATAATCTGAAAACTGCAGAAATCTGCTTATGACTTATTATGTTTCTAATTTAAAAAGCTGCACTACAGAGCTGGTCTGTTTTGTAGTCATTTGAAAACAATCAGGTTCCAAACAACGTTGCCATGTTAATGTTAATTAACGTCTAACACATTCACGTCTAACACATTCAAAAGTAGTATTTTTGTAGACAGTTTGATTATACTTTCACACTGACCTTCTTCTACTAATGAGGGACAGGCTTGCATAGTGGGTTACCACACTGCCCTTTCCATGGCAGACTAGGGTTCGATTCCCCGGCTGGGCATGCATGTCATGCTACACCAGTAAGAGTCTTGAAAACTATCCTAGCACTGTATTAACATTATATAAGATTATATATAATATACAATAAAAAGAGTCTGCATCTCAAGTTATCTGAGTGTTCAAAACGCATTCGGATGTGGTCAGTGACACATGGGACCGAATTGCATTTATACTATAAACACTAATTCATCTCAAATTTGTCTCAAAGAACATCAAACGGTTGTGGGGATTTTTCTCCACTGACTTTCACTATTTGATGCTCTTGGTACAGATTGGCTTTAGATCATTACCATCAGAAACAGAGGAGGTGGTCATTTTCCTATGCCAGCATCAGGGTTTTTAATCTGATTGACAGCTACAGGAAGCCAGTAAAGAGAATGCTGTAGAGGTGTGACATAGCTGAGCTTTGAAAGCTTGAAAACAAGTCACACACCTCTGTTCTGGATCAGTTGCAAGGGCTTGTCTGTACACAGCAGGGGCTTTCCAAACTACCTGTTGTACTGGGGCCCACATAGTAGTTATAGGGGCACAACCGTGCATCTAGTAAAAGGCCTGTAAAACACTACACAGATTAAGTAATTTAACACTCTGGTGGGTTTTACTCTGCCATTGAAGAGCAATGAAGAACAAATTAACACCCAAAAAATGTATTAACTGTTTAAACAAATTAAAACAGGACAAATTAAAACAGAAATTGTAGCATCAGGTTACTTATCATCGGGTGGTCCAATATTGTTCAATTGCTCTCTCTTATTTTTTTTGCCATCAACTGAAGAAAATACCCAATTTACGTTAATCATTTGGCAAGGAAATTAGGGAAACTAGGTATTATTCCCAAATAGCAAAAATTGGGAAAATTTTGCACTAGCCAAAAGATGAGTACCCCAGTACCCCAGTAAATTGAGTCTAATGGTGCCCATGGTACACAGTGGAAGGCTAGCCAGGAGGAAGTTATTGTTTAAAATGAGACCATATATTAATATCTCTTGACTGGCCTGGGAATGCCTTGGAATCCCCCTGGAAGAGGTGGCTGGGGAGAAGGAGGTCTAGGCTGTTGCCTGCCCACCCAGACCTTAGATGAGGAGCAGATGGATGGATGGATGGATGCATGGATGGACAGATGGATTGATGGATGGATGAACTGACCTTGCTTGCGATTGTCCAGTCAAAAAATATCTCATGACAACTGAAATGCAGAGGCTGTATAACCATTGCTCATTTGACAGCCAGGTACAGCAGCTTCATTCAAAGCTGGAGTCTGACTGTAGCTGAATTATTGGGGAATTCATTCCTAAAGTCAAACAACACTGTAGATTTTTACAGAATATCATTAGATTGCCAGGATGCTGTAGCCAGGAATTATAGCTCCATAAGGTGTCTGCTTTCAGAGCTTCTGAGTAGCACAGGTGGTGTTTTGTGGGAGGATTTTGAGAGAGGGTGTGTGTGTGTGTGTGTGTGTGTCTGTGTATACAGGGATTGTTAGTTCTTCAAGCCTGTTGAGGACACATGACATCATCCCACAAGCAAGTCAGCTTCATCAGACACATACACACATGCACAGCCAATCAGGGTCAGATCTGAGCTGTCTCACACTCCCTTGTCAAGATGGATGGACGAGCAGTAAGTGAGAGTGAGCAAAAGATAAACATACACACACAAACAGAGCAGGCATCTTCTGAGCAGATCCGGGCCCACTCACTCTCTTGTTTGCTTGCTCACTTGCTCACTCAATCACTCAGGCCTGTGGCTGCAGTGTGAAGTATGCACTCTCAGATTAATCACAGCTGAGGACGGAGAGGAGTGGAGGACGGAGTGATGGGAAATGAGTGTCTGCTCTACACTTCTCTGTGAGATAGTGTCTGCCTGTCACAGCAAGAGAGAGAGAGACAGAGGGTTTTCTCTTCCGCCGTTGCGCTGTTTTTCACATCACCGCAGTGTGAAAGAATGTGAAAGCGGAGTTACTCAAACCTCCTCAGAAAAAATCCTCAGATGCACTTTTGAAATATCAGTGATTCATTCAGTAGCCCTGTTTCTCACTTTTGTGACACAATAAATTAACAAATTGGCCCCTGATAACACAAATGTGTTCAACATTTGAGTATTAGTATTTTTCATTAGTATTTCTGAACATTTTGCATTTCGTACTAATGGTGAGATTTCCAATAAAAGTCCAAATATTAACAAACGTTATTTGTAAAGTCAGCCATACACTGCAAATTTAGCCTGATTTTATGCCTGATTTGGTCATAGCCAACTGAATTTCAGGATTGGTCAAAATGTTTGTTGATTGGCTGTTTCATGTGTAACATGAGAATATGGGCGATTAATTATTTGGGTGACAAATTGTCGAAATGAGCTCAAAATGAACAGTTGTTGGATCAGATAGATTTCTCATGTTTTGCTGAGTTGTTTGAGCCAATATATATATATATATATAAAATAGGAATCATGAGCATTATGTGGAACATCAAGAGGACAATTTACTTATAAAGGACCATAATTTTATTGGAGCACTGTTAAATCAAATCAAATCAAAATTTATTTTTATAGCACTCTTCACAACTGAAGTTGTCACAGAGCAGCTTCACAGAAATAAAATAAATAAATAAATAAATAAATAAATAAATAAGAAAGGTTAAAACAGAGACAAAGTATAAATGACAGATTCCCTAGTGAGCAAGCCACATGGCGACAGTGGCAAGGAAAAACTCCCTCAGCTGGAGGAAGAAACCTTGGGAGGAACCAGGCTCATAAGGGGAGGACCCAACCTCCTCTGGTCAAACTGCTTATACATAGTTCGGGGACACTGGACCCCTACATCTCTGTTCTATTACTCGGGTACTGAAGTAATGTTAATCCTCTGGTGGACATAATATTAACAGTAGATTTCTACAGTTGGTGATGGTGGGTGAGCAGCTAGTCCATGGCAGTGTGGGAAACTAGTCCAGGTCCAGTAGGTGGAAGGTGGAGAGCCAATGTAGACATGTATCAGGGGAGCTTGGAGTCCTTCTCAGGTGGAGCAGAAGAGCTTGTTACTGTTCCTGTCCCAAGTACATTGGCCAAAATGATTCATTTGGGACATTTTAACATGGATGTATTAAGGTTTTACCGTGGTTTAGGTTTGGTGCATCTGGAATACTGGCAACTCTAGCCATTCAGAATGTCTAAGTACTGTAAAAAGAATGCTGAGGACAAGTGATCTTCATTGTCGTGTCTATGATGATTTAAGTCCCTTAACTGATTACGAGAGCAAAATTTTACTAATTGAGGCATCGATTTAATAAAATAAAAATTATGCAGCTGTTTTTGGAAAAATAAAACAAGAGCACGTTTAGATAAGTGAGGACACTACATAATAGAGTGATTTTATAAAACAAGTCCAAGATTTAGGAAAACAAGTGCACAATCTAATAAAATGAGTGCATACTCTACTTAAACAAACCTGTGATTTAGTAAATTGAGAGCACAATTTCTTGATAACCCCAAAATATTGTTGTGATCTCTCAAGGGCTCCATAGAATAATAATAATAAGTTGAAATTAAAGTTTACTCAACATTTGTCACTTCTTGAGCGGTTAAAAGATAAAACATGACACAAACCTGTTGCATGTCCATAACATCACATTTATTCCCATCTACACACGTGTGATATATGGCTCCTGTTCAGTAGTTTACATGTAACTTTTTGAAAGTAAAGGAGTGATGAAAGATTGATATCAAGATGATGCTCTGTGTTTTACATCACTTAGCCAATATTTCAGGATTAGTGTGTGGGAAAAACAAGGGCACTGCTAAGGGACCCTGTGGAATGGAATGCAGGTTTAGATTAGGGTGGAGCACCCCATGTGTCACTCAAAGGTCAAGAGTATTGCATTGTATGGATATTTTATGTTAAGGATATAAGTTTCATATGAATAAAACAGTCCTGCTTCTGTTGTTTTTCAGGGTGTGTTTAAAATATGTTCAATTAGAAATATTAAAAGCTGGTGTAACCATGCTGTACAGTTTCTATTGTTTCAATTTAGTAAATAGGTTTTGATATATATATATATATATATATATATATATATATACATATGCAATAGGTCTAGTCTGATTTCAGACATTGTGGTAATAAAGCAGATGGTAATAAATACCTTTTTGTTGATGCAAACAAAAGCTGCTGTCCAATATGTACTTTTTTTATTCCTTTAAACAAAGCCTTCAGATCCATCCTGATGGTTTATACCGACTCTCAGCCTTTTTTATAACCAACATAATTCTGTCCTTGAGCGATCATAACGGAAACTCTATCACAGAGACAGATTTCTTTTTATGTTCTTTGGTAAATTACGGTTATGTTATCTGCTTGCGATATATAGTTTGCAGATGGAAAATGAAGGGCAGACGGTAGTATCTGTGTTGGCCTGTGCTGTGGTGATTATAGCTGATGGCTGGTCTAACAGTAAGGTCGAGAACTACCGTGTGTTAAATTCTCTTAAGTTACCTTGAGGACAGGAACTTTGGAACATTATCCTCCTGCGCTGTTTCAGCTTCGGAGGCCACAGACTGAGACAAGATGAGTAAGGGTTACAGAAGCTCTTTCAGTAGACTTGTCCAAGTGGAATTGGGTTGGAGGCCAGCAGAATGCTTCATTTTGAGAGGTTGAATGTATGGTCCTTAGAGTGTTTGCTCAGTAGCTCTGCTCACCTGGAATCCTTCCTGCCTTTGAGAGAAATGACAAATGCTCTGCTGAGTAGCACCACTTGCTCTTGGGTTGGACGAGTAGAGGAGTCTATAGGGAGATGAAGCTAAAAACAGAAGCATTGTGACCAAAGCCTTAAGTCTGATTTTTGTCTTCAACAGTGAGTGAAATGTTCAATCAAGATGTTCCAGAATTATGTGGAGGCCTCTGCACATCTTAAATTGATGTGTTGTAGTTGTGACTCCACTGAAAACTTCAAACAGCTGTTCATCCTTCACCTGAAGTGATTGCTTGGCTGCATCCAACTGAAGAATACTGTCCCAGTGCTACTTCATCTGATGCATTGCACAATGCGGCTACATTCCTTGAACCTCTAAGGTTTGTTTTAATTAAGAATTAGTCTCATCATAACAGACTAAATAGATTCATTTTCAGCCTGAACTGGGTTGCACTTTTGCTGTACGCTGACTGACATTCAGCAAAGTGTAGAATATGATTCAAATTCTGGTTTAAGTGCTGGTGGTTGGCTGTAGGAATGACACTAAGGGCATTTCAGTAACACTGGGCTTGGGCTGTATTATAAGTGGCAGGGAATAGAAAGACATTATTATTCTCTGAGGAGATGGTGCCAGGCAGTCAGGCCTGTGTGTTGGTGTGCATAAAAATGCCCTTCAGGCTTTCATGTTTTACAATGCCAGCGGCAGGCGCTTTGCCATGAACACAACCAGCTGAGGATGATTGACAGAGAGGCTTTAAAAAGGAGAGTTAAAGGAAGTCTACTTAGACTAAGTCTGCACACATCCATGGAGAAGTTTGGAATCACCATTCAATCAATCAAGTTTTACATAAAATGAATGTATAAATGATATATATCAATCAATTCAATTGTATTTTTTATTTTTTAACTTATTTGTAATATGTTATATTTTTACATAATTTGTAGTAAAATGTAAATAAAATGAAGCATGTCAAATGTTAATGTTTGTGAACTCACAATTAAGAGTGTCCTCACAACTAAGAGTGTCCTCTTTACCTCACAATTATGATCCTCCTTTTAATGTCACAATTATGATCACCCTCTTTACCTCACAATTATTATCATCCTCTTTATCTCACAATTAATTACTTTACAATTAAGAGCATCTTCTTTATCTCACAAATAAGAAAACCCTTTTACTTTACCTCCACATATAAGAGCATCTCTTTTACCTCACCATTAAGAGCAAATATTATTATATATGAAATAATATGTCATGACAGGTGATTGTAAAAAAGTGCATATTCCTTTCTCTTTCTCTTGCACTTTTCTTGACATTTGGTTTGCTAATCATATTGACAGACCACACGATCGGGGAGTGCTGCATGTGTTCACACTCTTCAGACTTCAGTGCTGATGTCCCAAGCTGATGTTCACTCACCTGGATTGTCCTCTCCAGAGGCATGTTGACTCATTGATCGTGTGCAGATAATGCTACCAGCAGTATGGTGGGGGCTGCTGCTGTGTGAAATGAGTAATCTGCTTCACCCCAGAGGCTCATTTCCTCTGGATCACCGCCTGGGCTACAGTAATAAGTTTGCTCTGACACGCGTTTGTCGTCCAGCTTGCAGTCAGAGCCTGATTATGGCACCCGGAGACGCTCAGTGCACCCGGGCTCCAAGTCAGGACCAGCACGGGGGCCAAAGACAACACACTGTATCTCCTAACATATTGGCTTCACAAAAAAACGATGCATTCTCACACTTTTATTAGACATTTTTAATCAAACAAGCATGGCCTGGCCAGAGCGATAGGGTGGGGGCTGTAATTAGGGAAAAGTAATCAAGCTGGACTTGATTTGAAGGCGTTGTTGTGTAAAGATCTTGAGTAGCATGCTGCTTACATTAGCATGCATGGTCAGACGCTGACACATTGGCAAGGGCGTATCATTTAAACACTCTTCTTTCAGCCCTTTCTTCTTGTCCTGAAACTCTTTTTCCATGTCATTTCCATTTTGACTCAAAGCATAGGTTTGAAGTTGTCTATCTGGAGGTGTCTTTGAAGTGTCTTTTTGCCTTGTCTGACAGCCTGCAAAGGCCTGAGAGCTGTGGATCTGCTCCTCTTCCCTGTTCTTTGTATTTTTCTACACATGCAATCTTAGCAGTTGCAGTTTAATTGCCACACAGCAAAACAGTCCGCTTTTTTTGGTCTTTTGCACTAAATGCTCTACTCGTGTTCTGACAGGCAATTCTCTGTTCAGTGGCTTGCATGCTTTAGGAGCACTGCTGCAGCTTTTCATGTATTCTTGGGTTGAGCAGTTACAGGTATATTAAATAAAGACGGGTGGAGCAAGACTTAGCTTTGGCTCTTCCAGGCGCTGACTACTTTATGACTAAACAAGGTTCTGGAAGGGACAGCGTGTGCTTGGCACTGCACATTTAATGCAAACACACTTATTCACCTTTTTCTTTTCCTCTCTGTCTTACACCATGTGTATTTAACCTATTAATGTCTATGCAAAAATGTTGCTATTTGTGCTGTTTAATCTGCTTTTCTCTTTTAAAAGTGTGACGTTTCAGAGCGGTATTTGTGCTTATTTTCAGACATCCCACCCTGCACAAACTTATTTAAGGGATGTAACTCCAAAAATGGTGCCACCATAGGCAATAGGAAATTTCTCTTGCAAACCCTGCATTGAGCAAAACGTCACTGACCTCTATTTGGCATGAGTGTACTTAGTTTGAAGTGTGAAGTGTGCCATGGAGGTGTAGAATATTGAAATAAAGGGTGTCTGATGTACAGTATTGTCTTTCTGACAATATTTGTGATGATCTATATGTGTTTCTGGAGGCTTCTACTAGAGGGCAGACCAGACAGCATTAAGAAGGTTTCTACATTGACTTTTAAAGTAATAATGACTTTTCACCAGTGGTTTTGACACTTTGACACTTTGTCACTGTGCACCAGTAAGGACATATATACATATATAAGTAATTTCGTAGTCAATGGTATGTTGTGGCTGTTGAGTGTGTGCAATGTCATAGCCATTTTTTTTGTATACTGCCCATCGCGAATGCATTGAACTCACCACATAGACAACTGACGCACCAACCGGACACAGGATACATGTGACAGACCTAATGCAAATGCATGTGCATAGTGAACAGCATGTATGTATCTAGCCTTACAAAAGATTATAGCATTGGCAAGAAATAACCAGTGGTCAAAGAGATCAGAAACAAACGCACACCCTGTTTAGATATGACGGATACGACGTCTGCTTCTCAACATCTCAACATGCATTTGCCAACACATTTAGTAATCCCGAGGTCTGGATTCTGGGATGGCCAGACGATAGTTCTGAGATTTAATGAATTTAAGTGAATAACAGGGATTTGATTGATAGGTTTATGTCAACTCTGTCACTTTGTGTCAGAAGGTGGCAGTACTGTTTTCTACCTAGCAGGTGTCTATGATTAAAAAATGACCTGGCCTATGAACAATTCATGCTCTCGCTGGTAATAAGAAAGACCTTCAGAATGTCAAAAATCATCAGTGAGTGGCATTGCCACAAAGACTCAACTGAGAGTGTGCCAAACTGCCAGGCTACAGCTAGCGGAATGTACAGAAACAATAAACGTTTCATATTGTTCAGCCAATTAACAGAGGGTTCTGCACTAACTCGGCACTTCACT
Organism: Acestrorhynchus altus; assembly: GCA_034509495.1. Classification (NCBI taxonomy): domain Eukaryota; kingdom Metazoa; phylum Chordata; class Actinopteri; order Characiformes; family Acestrorhynchidae; genus Acestrorhynchus; species Acestrorhynchus altus. The sequence continues at coordinate 11,987,332 of CM067510.1, read as the reverse complement.
GGCCTTGGAAATCTGTTTCTATTTTCCCCCCTTTTTTGTCGTCATTTTCTCCCTATAACTCAATAAAGAGTGAATTGTTATTCTGTCAATGGGCTGTGGAGAATGGCTGTCTTATTGAAAAGTCTAGTGATACAAATTCAAAAGTGTGATTTAGTTTTATACGTCTCCTCCGAAGGACAAGCAGCCCAGTTTTGCTCAGGCGCAAGCGTGTGATGTGTCTCTCCAACAAAGCAATAAAGAAGAAACATATCATATGTAGGCTGGAAAATATGCCGCTGAGCATTATCACAGTTACACTCATAGGAACGATGGACTATTTGAAAGGAACAGCCTTTCAGGGAAGGGGAGGAAGAACTCCTTTTTAACGACCCAAGTCTGTATAATTTTACTAGACCAGTTTATTGTATATTTTACAGCTTTCGTTTCAGCGCAAATTAAGACAGGTTCCTTTCCTGAACATCATCTTATTCCTTCTCACTTTTATTAAAAACCTCTCTACAGGATTTTGTCATTTCAGGAGAACCTGCGACCACTCTGAAACCCCCACATGTGGAAGCCGTTGATCTGGAGGAACCAGGCCAAACCTTGAGGTCTTACGAGCATCAGCAAAAGAATGTGCACGAGAAGGCGAGACAACAGCTCTCACTGAACAAGGCAGGCGGCATGGAGAAATTAGAACCATCTTTGAAATAGAGGAACCTCTGTCTCATGTTCCTTTTGTGAGTAAGTGATGATTCCAAATCCCTGTAGACACTCTCACAAGTGTCTGTAAAAAAGTGCCAGTGTTAGTGACTGCTGGTGCCCACATCTGAAAAAACAATCGGTGAAGTATGCACACACATAAGAACTTTATAAGGAGATGGTAAAATGGTTTATAAATCATGGGGCGAGAGCAAATATTGGTGGCTCCTCTCTTGGAACCATTAATGGTTGTATTCTCAACATGGCACTATTACACTGAGTAACGACCAGCTGATAAACCTGTTCCTGATCCTTTACACATGTTCCTCCATTCACACATATATCTAAGAGAGATGTGAGCTCTTCCAGCTGCCTCTTCATTCATCAGCTCTTTCTCATTTAGCTCTTTCTAGGGTGCTTGTTCTTTACTCATTTCAACTGGAAAAAAGAACTATCCCATAATATTTATGAATAATCATATCTGAATATTGGAATAAATGATGAATAAACTGAACAGTGAAATAAAATTTGAAAATTGAATTTTGAGATAAAGGTTATCCATGGTTCCGCAATGAAATATGCTTGTTTCTTAATGTAGTTATGAAATATTACACACCCTAGCTCCTCAATCAATTTAAATTTATATAGCACTTTTTACAACAAAGGCATTGTCCTCCTCTCCACCATTATGCTCCCTATAAACACTGACCTCAACCACTCATCTCCTCATGATAAAAACTCACACCCACCCTATTTCCTCCTTCACTTTAATCCATGTTCTACCCTGCCTGGCAAAAGGGGGTCCATCAGAAGAAACTCCAGGCCAAACTCCTGAAAATGAGATGAGATCAATGATATTCCAACTAAAATATTATGTAAGCATTAAGAGAAATGCATACATAATTATTAATACACATAATAAGTAACACAAGGCAAAAATAAACATTTGCTGTTTGAGAAAACGATGCACACAGTTAGCTATTCAGGGATGTACAACCCAGACTGCATCAAATATGATGTGATAGCATACGGAGACAGAATGTTGGCATGGGCTCTGACATATAGACACAGATTTCAGAGAGAATTCCACATTATGTAACTAGCTGTGTCAAGTCATGTTAGCAACACATCGTTATTGCTCATTGTGAGGTACATTTGGGTTGTTTTGAAGACGTTATTTCTTTTTAATAATTGATCAGGTTTTAATTATCTCATTATCATGGTCAGCACTTGATTAATATAAAAGTGAATAATTTTACAATAAAAGTTTGAGGGTTAGGGAACCAGCCATGTGACTGGAAGGTTGCTGGTTCGAATCCCTGAACTGGAGCACCTAACTCCCCAGGTGCTCCCTGGGAGCTGTGGATAGGGCTGCCCACCGCTCTGAGTGATCACTGCCCCCTAGTGTGTGAACTCACTAGTGTATGTGTGTGTATCACTGTGTGCAGATGGGTTAAATGAAAGCACAATGGGTCAATGTGCTCCTTTCCTTCCTTCCTTCTTTATACACAAGCAAGCAATGCTGGACCAAGGCAAGGATGATCGTGAAGGGCTTCAGCCATTCTGACAGTCTCTTCTCTCATCTGTGGTCACAGAACCAGGACAGGGACTAGAATCCTCAAATAGTTATTACCACCTGTTTGACTGAACTACATTATGTTGATTTATGCTCTTCTCTACATCAGACATATATCGTATATACGGGTGTGGCTTATATTACAGTGTGGCTTATAGTCCGGAAAATACAGTGGGAGTGTGTGTGTGTGTGTGTGTGTGTGTGTGTGTGTGTGTGTGTGTGTGTGTGTGTGTGTGTGTGTATTAAATTAACATTGAAAAGTTATGTTTAGAAGTATGTTTTGAGAATAATAAATGCAGAAATTCTGGAAAAGTACATATCTCCTGCTAAGCATGGTGGTGGATCATTCTATGGCATTGTGTTACAACCAGTGGCCCAGAGAATGTATGTGTAGGATGGTTTCTACAGCAGTAAAATGGTCAACTGAACTAAATATCATCACCAATCTATGGAAAGACCTCAAAAGAGCAATGCAGGCAAGATGACATTAGAATCTCACAGGCCTAGCAGTATTTTGCCAGGATGTGTTTACATTTGTAGACAGAAAATAGATTGGGTAATTAAAGAAAAATTAGATTGAATAATCGCTGTGGAAAAATCAGTCAAATGTAAATGGTCTTTGGAAGAAAACTGTTAACGCTTGATTTCACAACAACATGGCACAAATACAGAAGTAATTATTTTTCATTGTTTTGTTTTCATACAGGGAAGCGAAGGAGAAGAAGGAAAAAGTGGAGCAAATGGGAAATCCGCAAAAACCCAAAAAGTCACCTAGTTCAGCAAGGAAAACAGGATTTTTCTGGATCTACTATAACAAGCCGTTTGTCTTCACACACAAACAAAAAAATGCAAGTCACTACTCACCGATTCATTACAGAATATGACCGAGTCAGAGGTGTTTCCAGTCTGAAGTTGTCTGTCACAGTCTAGGCTAAAATAAAGACTGAACCCCCCCAACATCAGTTTGAAACAGCTTCTCCTAGTTACATGCCTAATTGAGTGAACCTTTAATCTCAGGCCCAAGCGAACTGGGCTTTCTCGATTCATTGGGTTGGAAAAGGGGACTCTTTTTCACAGTGAATTATTTCAGCTGTAGGGGAGTTTCCGTCTTACAGTTCTAATAAGACATGGATGAGGTAGCCAGTGGGGCTGGCATGTAGCCGCCATGCTCCCACAGCCATAGAGCTGAACTGGATAACGAGCTTTTCAGGGAGGCCCTGGTAATTCTGCTCCATCTATTGGCTGTCTCCTGTCTGACTGTCTATCTGTCTGTCTGTCTGGCAGTGGAGAGCAGTATCTCCTGCTGTCCCCATAACACTAGTTGCCAGAGTACACACAATATACTGTCCTGCCTATAAAGTATGTGGGGAGCGCCTGCCGCCACTGCACTGTCCTACTGCTCTCCTCCCTTCACTATACAAAGAACTGAACAGCCAGCCAGAGGAAGAGCATCCACAGATCCTTAGACAGACCACATTCAGCACATACACTCAATGAGCAATTTATTAGGAACCCTATACTAATAGTGGGTAATATGATGCCTACTTTTGCTCACATGGCTTTATGGTATGGTTTCCAAAATTGTGGTCAATGTTGATATGATTGTGTTTTTGATGAACATTTTGAAGGTGCAGATCTGCAGTTCTACCACATCCTAAAGCAGTTCTGATTGATTTAAGATCTGGTGATTGGGAAGGCCATCTATATATATATATATCTATATATCTATATATATGGCCTCTATATATATATATATATATATATAATGTGTGTGTGTGTGTGTGTGTGTGTGTGTGTGTGTGTGTGTGTCTCTCTCTCTCTCTGTCTGTCTGTCTGTCTGTCTATCAATCTTTTCCTCTAAACTCTTCATCCCTCTTAAAGCAGTGGAAAAATTACTGCATTCTGTTTTCCTGACATAAATATTGTTTGAATCCCACTGTGTTTTTTAAAGAGGACAGAAAAGCTCCTTATCATAAGACAGGTAAGACAGCATCAGCGACCTAACCCAGATGTAAGCATTGTTTGGCCCCCCGTAGATAACTTCTGCTAAAGTTTGTGGCCCATAAAAATCTAGTCATTTCATATGCTAGCTAGCGAACAGTTCTATTCTCTTTTTGGAGATTTAAAAGCTGCATAAAAGGAATGTGGTTTTGTATCTTAGTGCAGAGTTTAGGGACCAGTTCTGCAACTGCTTGTGCTGCATAATTTGTTTGCCCAGTGGTTTGTATTTTTGTGCTTTCCCTGTCTTAACCTAACAAAATGCTGTCAATGAGCTGATTGGTTGGATCAGGTGTGCTGGGAACAGAGGATGGACTATAAAATTCCAACTTTCTGCAGTCAAGTCGTTTGGATCATTTATCCAGAGTCTCTGATTGCATAAAATGCTACCAAAAGTTTATAAAAGTTTTTATTACTTCCCTAACTAGAAGTAAGGTTGAATGCATTAATGCATGTTACAATTATATGATTATTAACATAGTAATTAACAAGTAATTAACAAACTATTAGATAATGATTCAATTGCTGTTTATTGAGACTGGTTTTCACCTGTTTCCAATAATTCCTGTAAAACCTCTAATCAAGGGGTTATACATAGGGCCACCCTTTTTCCAATCTAAAGTTTATTTAATAGTTGCTATTTAATCGTTTATTATCCTTTCAGCAACATTTCTGTTATAAACTTTGAACAACACTACAAACGAGCCCCTTACAGCAACTTTAGTGGTTTGGTGTAGGAGCCTGTTTGTTAGGATCTGATCCGCAACTTTTCAATTAACCAATGCTACAGGAAGATAAGACTATCTGACATCTAACAACTATGGTTGCTGTGGCCATTTATGATCCGATCAACAACCTTTCCTTAAACATCTTCACGTAATAACTGAAGATCCATAACTGAACATCAGACTGCAGTTTAATCTATGGATTTTCAGTGAGAACATATCAAAAGGAAAAGCTGTTTTTTTCCTGCTCATATTTGCCAAAACTGCAGAACTGAAGCAACAGCTGATTCGTTCTACCTTGGGAATGAAGCCAAAGAACACGTATTTTATCTCCTTGTTGTGATGTCAGCACCCATCAGCACTCAAAGTTTTCAGTTTTCAAATGGCCTTTAGGCCAAATGATTTCTAATGTGGACCATTTGTAAAAAGAAAACTAAAATCATCGTGTATATCATCATAATACCTTCAAAGACATTTTGATGGACACGAAACAATAAAACTAAATTATTAGCTAGAGGCAGTTTTTTTTTAAATATTTATTATATATATTATACATTTTAAAATATATACTTAGAAAATTGGGGAAAGAACTCAATCATTTTTGAGAATATTGTCTCAAATCCCATGTCTAAAATGACCACGCTCCATTATGTTTTATACTGTACAACACACACAGGCCTAATAGAAACCAGAGGTAATGGTGTAATAATAATTAGCACCTGAATGAGTGTTTACCATGGCATAGATTACACATAAAGAGCCTGGCCTGGCGTTGAATGATATGGCTTCTCCCCTGGAAAACATATCTGTGTCCCCCCCGGCCCTTTCCCAGCTCCGGCCTGCACTGTTTCATGATCCTCTCGCTCCAACTGCCCTGGCTCTTTTAATGGCCAGCTGCATTTGTGTGTGTGTGCAAGCTTTAAAAGAGACCTTTGAAAGTCTCTGATGACCACTCCAGTCTTCTCTGCTCTCTCTCTCAATCTCTCTTGCTCTTTCTCCTCCTTGTCCTCTTGCTGTATGTGCTTTCTCCATCCCCTGCTGCTTAGGTTGAGACCGTGGCTTAAGCTGACACTTCAAATACACTCTTGAGTTGTGATGGCCCTTTTGGCAAACGGATTTACCATAAATGCTTTTCAGAGCGCTGTAAGTCATTCAGCATTGGTGCTCAGGGTCCATGGCTCTTACAGTGGTCCTCATGAGAGGACAGCCTTTCAAAGTAGAGCAGCTCACAGCTGCTTTGATAATGTCTCTGTGGTGTTTAGAAGTTGTTGGTTGAAGTAGTAATAAGGTGCTCCATGACTAGCTCAATTTTCCTTACTTTTTCAATTATTTCATTGAAAATAAATGATGTTCTTCTGAAATGCAATAGATGAACAGCAAGGCTACACTTTTGTGAAATAACTCAATGCCATCATCTATATAGGTATGAACTGAATATTGTGTGTGTGTGTGTGTGTGTGTGTGTGTGTGTGTGTGTGTGTGTGTGTGTGTGTGTGTGTGTGTGTGTGTATGATTTACTAGTAGAACCATTAATAAAGCTGAAAAAATCTTTTTTTGTTTTATAATTAAGACATCAATCAAAATAGTGATTCTATTCCTGCTAATTTGCAGTAGGGATGTAGTGTTGATAACACATCCAGTAGCATCTCACACATTTTCAATTGGGAATAGTTCTGATGATGCGACTGGCCATGGCATTGAATCTGTGTCTTCAAGGCATGTTCTTGAGATGGCAGCAGCATGTGGATGAGTGTTGTCCTGTTAGAATAGCATGTACATTCAGAAAAGGTAAGGTCCACTGGTTGCAGGACCTTATTACCGTAATGTTGGTCTGTAAAATGCCTGTAGTGAAGACCAAAGGTGAGCTGGACAATCTGGACAACGACATGTGAAACCTTGGCACTGACCACAGTGCCTCCACACACTCCACCAAGACAAAAGAGGGACCCTCGGATATTTTGATTGACCCCTTGACAGTCTGGCAGTCGTGCATTGCAATTGGTTAACTGTGTTTTTTATATATATTGGTTTATTTGTTTGACACACCTCAATATAATTACATTTCTGTCACTAAAATATCTGAATAAACAACAAAAGTATATTTCTATAAATTCTGTTGGGTTCTGTAATATGGTTTCATTTCAGAGCTCAGTATGGCAACCTAAGCTACAGGATGTACCCTGATATAAACTGGATTTTAAACAAATGGTGTGTCTGTATAGCACCTGCTCCGACATCTTACGTGGATTTGCCACAGTGTTCTGAGACATGTACCGATACATGGTTAGTCCCCTGCTACTGACAGAAAACAGAGAAATCCCAATATTGTAGGTCTGTCTTATTGAGGCTCCACACAACCACATCCTCTCTGTTGGCCTATCATCTCACTGCTTTGTGGGAAAACATGATGTAAAAAGATCTGTATATTGTCTCATTGTCTGCATTATTTGGGCTGCTTTGAATCGGTCAGAACATACAGTATGTTGACATCTTTGCCAAATGACATTTTCCAAGCTCTTGTATAGTTATTGCTCTATGATTTTGTGCAGATGTATCACATTGCATGCATGGATGCTCTGAACAATATCATATATGTTGTCATGTTTTGAAGTTTTATATATTCATTTATGTTCTTTGATTTATTATTATTTTTAGTGCCTCTATTCATGCTATGCTCTCTTGTGTAGCTGGATAATGCCAGTGTTAATCAGGCTGAAGCAGTGCACATGGGAATTATTAGTATGTCAGAGTGACAGTGAATGTGTATTGGAGTGTCTGTTGACCCAAACTGGCCTGGCACAGATGTGCAGGCTGATTAGAGTTTCCGAAATGTTCCTTGCATGTTAACTGAGTTTGTTTTTGCTGGTCCAAAGATATCTTTTAACCACCCATGTGATGTCATACTGACCACAATGAAATGAGGACATATGAGATGTAAAATTCAAAAAATACACACGGCCTTTATAAAATTAAACATATAAAATTGTACATTATTCAAATATACATACATATATAAAAACAAGATTTAAAATATAAAAATGGGTATATTGGGATCTAATGTCTCCAGGAAGGTAGCTCTCCAGGAGCAGGGTTGGAGACCCTTGACACAATGCATAACAAAAATTAGACTACTCTGACTACTCTGTAGAACATTTGAACACATTGTCTGCTATGAATTCTGCAATAATCAGGCTATTTATCATAGATCAGTAGTTTACCACTGCTTTCAAGTTTTGAATGACATTTTCTGTCACAGTGTGCAATAATAATATAATTGAAAAATGCACTATTTTTTCGACACAAGTGCAATATTATATATTCTGTTAAATTATACTTATGTCTCATCTGTACTATTATGTCTATATAGTGTGTCTTGTATGTGTTTCTTCATGCCTACATACACACATCAGAGTTTGGAGGAATACAATTTTGTTCAGCTATGCTTTCCTGCTATAAAGTCTGAATGACAATAAAGTTCACTTTAATGTTAACTTTGAAATTACGTACAGGACAGTTATCCACTGTATATCATCACTCAAACAAAAACCTTGTTTCTACATTTTTGCCATTTGTCACTGTTTGACATTTTTGGCAGCTGTTATTTATATTGTGTCAGAATATCATGACAAATGGACCAAGAGAACTTTGGAACAAAATCCTTTTATTTTGACCTCAATTTAAGATTTTTGCTTCTCCTGTTAATTTTGAAAGGTATTGCTTGACATCAATGATGCCTGTGATGCACAGCTATTTGACATTTCCAGTGTGCTGTCCCTGGTTCTGAACACAGAGCTGAAGGCTCAGGATCCAATCGTTATGAACCCTCATGAGAATCTCTGGAGGAAAGCTTTTTTCAAGACTCCAAGATGCAGTGCTGAAGGCAGTGTTTGTTGCAGATTTTCTCAGCATACCCAACTTGTTTTTGATTATCTGGGTGGCCATTCCACAGGTCCTCAATGGCCAGTCCAGTGACTAGAGAATTAAATATCCAGCCACTGATGAACACCTGCTCTGTAGTGTGGTGGAGCCCCACCCTTTTGGAAATAACAGGGAAAACTGCCATCTTCAGGCAGAATGAATGGGAACACTGTTTCCTGTAGCATCGTCAGGTAATGCTGAGCATTTAGGGTCTGGTCGATGAAAATAGGTATGATTAGATGGGTGCCCCATATTCCACACCTCACCATAACCTTCACATCACCTATAAGTTTGGGGTCTGCCATCCAGTGACGATTTTTGTTACATCAGTACCTCAATGTTGACATAAAAATTGGCCTTGTCACCAAACAGAATGCCTTGTGCGAATGCAGGTTTCCATTGATGTTGGTCTAACACCCAGGTGTAGAACTCAACATGTCTGTCAGGGTCATCCTCTGACAGTTTCTGCTGCAGCATCTGGATCTTGAAGGGGTGATACTTATTGGTACAAAGAATCCGAATGACTGGCTAACGCGACATTCTGCTGTGAGACGTTGCGTGCTGTGTTGTGGCAAAGGCTGCCAAAACCATTGTTGAGGTTTCTTTGTCAGTAGCAGCCTTTGGATGACCACTGTGTTGCTTGTCGTCCACAGTCCTGGTTTCTCTGAATTTGGCTATTGGGAATGTGACAGTGCTGTGTGAAATTGGTGGTCTTTCTGGGTTCCGGTTGTTGAAGTCAGCTGCATTCCCGGGACATAAGAATGGCCACCTTCTAATTGGAAAAACTTGCCCTGGATTCAATATGGCCTAAAAGATAGGCCTCTTCACCCATTACTTGTGGGGTATTCGGATATATAATCTTCACTTTCATTTCTGAATGTCCATATTTTCACAGTGGTTTCAGTTGAAGCTGCAGTTAGAATGATTTACATGCATGAACCAGAGTGTCCAGTTTATTTATCTACAATTAATCCTCTCTCATCACTAATTTGACATGTACTTGTTTCTTCCTAGCTGCCTGGTAAGTAAGCCATAGTTTAGAAATGTGAAGCAGAGCTGTTGCTTTAAGCACAGTGAGCACACACAATGTGTATATTTTTGGAGTGGATTTTTAATTGGATCATCTCCAGTATGAGCGTTAAATCATCAGAAAGAAAACAGCCAGGCAAAGTTCAGCTGTAGAAAGATATTTTTAGATTAGCAGAACACCAGATAATGAATGTGAATTACCCAAAGGGAGGCATTCATCTTCTCTCTGTCTTCTTTCATCAGTCAAAAAATAAAAAGAGCAACCAGACATTTAAAGAGAGATGTGAATAAGCTCTAGAAATCATCACACCTGTCAGTGAAAACCTGGTATCTTCTTTTATTACCATTCTTCTGCTTTTTACATAAAGTGAATATGGTAGATGTTCTTTATAATGTACCCAAAACTCATTATATACCGACTTTCATTGAAAGTTAACCTTTAGAACCCTAGGCCAATTTTGCAGGACATTTTGGTAGTTTGACACTTTTATTCACCAAAAATTAGAAAAGTATTTATAGAAGATATTTTCAGGAGATTCTAAGCAACTCATATTTCTCTTCATTTGAGATATAAAAATTGAAAGAATTTGAATATTTGTATGGATTTGGCTATGTTTTGATCAAATTGACTTGCTTTTACTTTATTTATTTGTTTGTTTATTTGTTTGTTTTTTGCTTCTTGCTGGAAGTTGATCATCCAAGCTGTTTTTGAGCTGAAAATGCAAGAATATTGATGAATTATTTCTAATGATTAAAATGACAAGGATATTTAATACCTGACCATGAGACAAATAAAAAGAAACAACAACTGTAAAGTTATTATTGTTGATATTGATGAATGCATCAGTATTAACCAATCTCAGGGCTTTCATTTTGAAGTTGAATACTGACAAGTCAATGTCTGCATGCAGGCTGAGCGTGTACATGTGGACAGAGCAGTAAACATGCACTGGAAGGCTCCTTTGGTATTTAAACTGAGATTAAATTCAGATGGAAACCAATTCCAAACTCAATCACTTGCTGATAATGGTTAGATGGGTAAGGGTTGTAGAGTTATGAAGTTTAGAATTTTCTGGCATATAATCCCACAAAGTGTGGATCTTGGGTCATTCTTCTGTAAAGTTCAGAATTTTTCTCTACTGGTAACAATGTGCTATGTTTATCTCAGACCTTGGTGTGCCTTATTTAGGTAAAATCAGGAGAATGTGTTTGGTTTTGTTCAGATATGTTCACTTTTCAATTGTCAATGCATTGGCTGTAGTAGAGTGTCTGGGACTGGACAGGATGTGTTTGTAATGTGCCCTTTTCTGAGTTCTATCTGTCTGGAAACCACAGCAGCCCTTATTTATGCGGGTTTATCCAGTAGCGCACTTATAATGTCATTACCATCAGAAGCTGAAACACAGCCTCTGCCAAGCTAAATATCTGTTTTATTTTTGGAGTCAGGTTTCCTTTTTTCTACTCGTTTTCTTCCTCCTTTGCCAGCATATAGACAAGCATTCATATTTCCAAGAGATGAAGTGTTGCATGAATGATCTGAGCTGTGTTGTAGTGTTTATTTACCTTTGCATTTGTATGGCATACATTACCGGAGCTGTACATTCGTACATGTTTGCTTTTCAGTAAAGAAGGTCGTTTGCTCTACTGACTACATCCTTTCATGGTGCACAACATGCTCTTTGGATGTTCTCGCAGCGGCATTAGTGTTATATTTAGAAATCGCACGTCTTCAGCCCACAGACGTACACTTGTTGCACTATAGGTGCGAGAACAAGGTTTTTTTTAAATGGAAACACACAAGGCTCCCATAACCGCATCAGTGTATTGTGGAGGCTAACCACTAGGTATTTGTTTTATTAGCTCCAGTCTAACTGCCTCATTAGTCTGAATTAGAGATAGATGGCAACCAAAGAACGTTTTGCAGAACAATCCACTCACACATTCTCCCCTGCCAAGAGCTTGCAGCTTTCAGGCCACACTCTGCTCCTTATTAATCGCATGGAAGTAAGTTAATCGTTTGTGGCCTAAGACTCTTACGTGATGAAAAAGCATGCACGATTGCTGCCAATATGATTAGCAAAGTTTTAATGCTGACCCAGTTCGACTGACAGGTTGCTGCAATTTGTCTGTGTCTGCTCAGGAAATGAAGCTTTAATTAGAATGTCTCTCATTGCACAGAAGCCTACGTCTCTGTTACACAGCCTGTTCAGACGGACACTACCTGTTACCTTCTGACTGCATGTCATTCAGACAAAACAGCTTTGTGCTTGTTTTAGATGTGATTCCTATATAGTAAGCTCAGTAAGTCACTGTCCGTCCTGCACTTGGTTGTGCACTATGTGTAGGGAATTTATGGACCAATAATACCAATAAGTCCTCCTGTTTGATAAGTGGTGTGGTTTCTGCTTATCTCTGAACTCCTTGGTGAAGTTTGCCCCCTCTACTGGTCAGAGGGAGTATTGCACTGCTTTATGATACCAGTGATGTGAAGGTTTCACACTGAAATGCAACCTCCACAGAGCACTGTGCA